>JARJDW010022322.1:0-39231 GCA_030264715.1 Adinopsis sp. GC000173 | reverse complement strand
TAGTAATTCAAAACTGCATAGAATGTAAACAAGTTCTTACATGCAACGTTTTTCTTTGAGATTTCTAGAGATTTGTCTTAATTTTTAATAAATATCAGTTGTAAAGAATCATCGCTTTGCCGATATTTGGATTAAATATTAATTGAAATAAAATTTGTAGCAAACCGCATTTTATAAGAGCCACGATTTGTATAAATATATTACATTTTCATTACTATCTTTCTATAATAATATATTTATTAGTTTTTTAATTACTATAGAAAAATTAATAGATTTCCATTCACAAACAAGTGCAGTCTATTATCAATTAGCAGCAAAGCATGTATAAGAACATACTTTCTTTTTTAATTTTTCGACAATTAAGCATCACGTTACGATTAGATATCATCAATTTGTTTTTTTAATTTTTAATGGTTATCACTATAGTAAGTAAGAAATCATGGTTTTGCCGTAATTTGAATTAAATATTAATGAACGCACATTTCCACGATTTGCTCACCGATTAAAAATTCATGCCGTCTTTTAATCATCGAACTTAATGATTAATAACGCCGAGTGTGTGTTTACGTACAGTATGTTGCACATCACCTTCTTGTTTTTTGTTCAAGCACTATTCGATGCTAATTCACACGTAAACCTCACTTTTAATTACTGTTAACGTCTGCTCTCTCTATCGACTTGCATTGTTACATTTAATTCCCATAATGATTTAAAATACACAGCAGCAGCTTTTACTGCTAATTTACGTGTTACGTCGTATAGCTTAAATGATACTACTACTCGTTTATCATAAATAAATCATGTTCAACATGTAAAATATCGAATTGTTATTGCAATTTAATTAGATGGAACACAGCGTCCCAAACATATTTTTTTATCAAAAACACAGTCTATTTATAGATGAACACAATGAGATGGTAACACCTACCTTTTATTACGGGGTCGCGTCTACTTCAAGGACAATTATCTGCAAAAAATGTAACTATGATTAGCCAAAATTGCAACGAATGTATGCTAAGCTACGTTATGAGAAATGAAACGTCGAAGAAACAAATAAGAATCCTGTTAACAACCATGTATGGTACAGCTCTTTTACAGCAGATTATGAAAATATTTGTATCTTACCCCAACCATTCAATTAATATATAAATCCAGCTTGATTGCAACCGTTACAACTAAATTATTAAACGTTTTTTATACTTTTATGCAGACAAACAAATATCCAGCCCATATAATATTCGAGTTTGATATTATTTGCGCGTTACAAATTAACCCCAGCATTATTTAACCTTGATTGCAATCGTTAACGCAATTAATGTACGTTCCTCTTTTATACCACAAATAATAAATATAAAACTGATTCAAATATTCGAATTGTATTTTGAATTAAATCCAAATTTAGATTTTTGCAAATTGTAAAATAACTAACCTTGATTGCAGCCGTTGCAGCGTCTACAAAATGTTCGTCTTTCTTCTATGGAATTACTGCAAATTAATAAATAAATGCAGTAAATTACAAGCACTCGCCAACACACCACGAAATAGCACTAATGATAGTGATACATTTCGGGTGAATCTATTGCGCAATACATAAAATTGCGAAGAGTGGGTAAACAGATAAGTCAGGTAATCTTAGCGAGCTTTCTCGCAATTGCGTTAAGGCATCTTATATTCAACTACAATAAAATTGTAACGTTTTTTAATAAATATTAAATATTTTAAATAATTTCTGCGTTACAAATTAACCCTAGCATGTAATCTTGATTACAGCCTATTGGTTCTGATACATATTCAAATTTTAGGTTATGTGTATTCTTAATTAAAACTGAATTTATATATATGAAAATTATAGAAAAAGAACTAACCTTGATTACAGCCGTTACAGCATATTCTTGCCGAGTTTACACCATTTAGATTCGCCTAATTAAGGTTTTTCTTTCTTCCATAAAATTGTTGCAGATTAATAAATGAACGCGGATAAATCATAACCTCTCACAGAGTACCAACCAAATAGCACTAATGAATGATAGTGATTAGGGGGAAGGGGTAAAAAGATAAGTCAGGTAAAGCATCTTATAAAAATAAACAACGTTTGTATCATATTTACAATATTTATATGATCAATAATTTAAACCCCAGTATAAATGTTTCTAAATTAAGAAAAAAAACGAAACTTAATTACAGTTGTTAGTGCTTCAGAGCAATGCCATCACATTTACAACACTTAGATTAACATATAGAACGTTCTGTCTTCTATAAAGACATTGCTTATTTACAGACGCTAGAAAATTATAACATTTGCAGACTCTTAACTGATCTTTTGCCGATAAAAATTTGTAAAGATCCAAAAAAAAAGTATTTTAGTGCAAGAGGAATCATCAATAATTAAACACCACTACAGTATATGCAGTCTTCTATAAACTCACTAACAAATTATAAAATTATTACATAGATCTAGTTAACTACAAAAAAATGCATTAATGATGGCCATACAAAAAATTGCCAAGAAAAAAAAATGAGAGAAATGATTAATCAATAAATAATTGAGCAGTAAAGTTGAATTGCTAATAAATTTCTAATAAGCATTTTGTTTAAACCGATAATTTATGTTCGAGAGTAAAGTTCTCGACGAAAAGTTTGATATAAGGATTATTTAGCGCGCTCGGACAATGGTGTTTTTTCGTTCGTACGTAGTATACGTTCGTTCGTTCGCTGGTGAATTTGTGTAGTTGAGTGAAAAACTATTAGATTTGTTTCCTTATTACGGAACATATACTTAGAGAGTGTATTTGTGTTCGCTTATTTTATGATAAAGTTTATTGAGTAGTTTTATGTTTTATGTCGTCAGCACAATGTTACCCCTGCCCTGTAAATCATACAAGCAGCTACTAGAAAACCTTAGTAGATTTCTTGCCTTGTTGACACTTTTATAGACTAGTATTTGAGAAAATTGATGTCCAACCCCTAACTTTATAACATTTGTTCCAAAAAATACTGTCTTAATTCCATATAGATTGCATTGACCTTTTCCAGGTCATATTTAACAAAAATTTTTACGATCTATAAAATAGGCAACAGCCACCACCTACAAATTGACGCATTGCTCGCTCGCCTTCCATCCGCACACAAACAGTTTACTGTTCTTCTATCATAAATAATAATCGTTTGCTTAAGATGCAAAAGTTAAATTGAAAAGTTGCTTTAATAACAGGAAAAAAATCAACGAGTCAGGGAAGTGAAAAGGGCTATGAGAAAGGACGACGTAGCGCGTCATCTCGCGCACTAACTTTCAGCTAATTTTCAATTTCTCTCCGAAACTAGCCTCTTTACATGCTAATTGCCGCAGTCGTGACTTAGTTATTGTTGTTAAGATTGTAAAACTTTTCGCCAAAAGATCATTACACAACAGAAAATCAACAAATTAACTTTTAATTTATGTAAAACGGACGCATTTTTCATTCATTTATTAAAATCTTAGCTTAACAACATTACCAAGTATTACAATAAATATAAAAACAATTCAATCCACATCATAAATAATGTTATTGCAACAAATAATAATGATAATAATAATTATAGTAATAATAAAAAAGAAACGATTAGTTTAGATTTTAAATAATAATCTATCTATCTCTCTTAACGGCATTTCGATGCGATCTGATTGATCAATTCATCGACGCGACTGCTCGTACCTTTGAAACTTTTTGGATCGGGTCCAATCATTTGTATAAGTTGTGGCACTTCCTGTCTCGATATTTGAACGAATTTCGCCAGCGCTTTCATACATCTGTAGAGATTCTCCTCGTTCGGTTTGCTATTGAAGAACTGCAGCAAAGCCATACTCAATTCAACCGCAACGTCGTCAAATACCTAAAATTCAATCAAATCTCGTTAAAAAAAACGGTGGCGAGCGAAATGCAAAATGCAATACAGTTAGATGGAGAATGATGCGATGACGGCTTTTAGCAGATTGTTGCAATATATACACATACGTTAATCAAATTATATAACCAAAACATTTTAAATAATGCCATAATCGTTTATATAGTTTATCTATTGATGTGGTGGTAAACCCACTAATAACTAATACAATAACAGATGATTATCTGTTATTTAAGTGGTTACAAACAAATTATAGGCTAATACGTATATGTATAGTAAAATGAAAATCGCATAAATGTTATCTTTGTATGTACAAAATTAGTTTCCACCACCTACACGAATCAATTTCAATTAACAAATTATGTATGTGTACGCGTTAGCATACTTTCTTGCCAAATTGCGTGAAATTTTGCTAAAAATAAATTCGGTACGTTGTGGAAATGTAAATATTGCGATTTTATTTCAATCTAAGCCTATATGAAACGCGAGTGAGTTATTACGCATAAAAAATGTATTGAATATTTTATGGCTAGATAAAATTTAACGTTTTTAAAATTCATTTTAACACAAATATAACATGTTAACAATTCATATTACAGAATTTTCGCGATATTAACAGCTAAATGTATATGAAAGGCAGTGCCGGACTAAGAAACATCAAGGCCCTAATCTACAGCCTTATTACAAAGAGTATCAGTATGTATTGTGGGGCACATATGAACAATCTACTTTAAATTAAGTGATAGGCCAACAGAGAACTCATTTCAAAGGTGTGTTAAGTCAAATATCACATTGAAGATTGAAGATTTTATCAACCTTCTACTAGCTATTATGATTAATTAGAGCATAGCTTAGGTTAAATTAAAGGACGTAGATTCAGACAAAACTGAATCCCTCGATCGAACTAAACTGACTTCTAAGATGGCTAGATTGCAGAAAATTAGTACTGTGGTGTCCCCATTATAGACGACATTCAAGTTTTGACTTGACTCATATATTAAGAAACAAAGACATCCTAAGTTTGACAATTGTATTGCTATACCTGCCTAGGGGTACCTTCTACTAGAAACAGATATTTTGAGCCCTTTTTGGTCAACAAATAAAGTCCTTCAGGGAGAGAAACAGGCTTTTTCAGATGGGCTGACAAAATTAATTCGTAGTGCAAAGAGTTAATATTGCTATTATTAAATTATAATTGTTTAATTATTTAAGAGAAAAAGTTTTATAACCACGCCGGCAATATTCTAACCACGGAGCCAAACCTGACTTACTAGTCCATTACATGTCTTATTAAGCAATATCCCATGCATGTATTAAGAACCAATTGGGTATACATGCTGCTATGTACACATAACCAATAGCCTATACATCCTTTAGTTTAATCTAAGATATGTTCTACATAAATCATCTCTGGCTAGTAGAGGGTAGATAAAATGTGTCATTTCTTAATCAAAACGACGAAATTTAAAATAAAAATTTTCGTCAAAATTAAGCTAATAACAGTTTGTTGGTATCCAAATATAAAAAATGTCCTTGCATTACTTTACTTTTTAACCTTGCCCTCCTTTTCTATGTAAAATTAATTATTTAACGTATATACCACCTATGCAAAAATCTGCTAATTAATATTATTATTATGAATGATGATGAAGTTGTGATTAACATTTATCAAAGCATGATGATATAATCGAATCGTTTACAATTGCGCATTGATTCATTTGAAAACGATCTACTACGTAGTTTTTTTAGTTGCTTTGTGGCGAAACAAAAAAAGAAAAATTGAATGATTTATGAGATAATTGAGTTAATCGCGTTCACAACATAATGCTACCTTTGACAAACTGCCTCTGGGTAATATTTGTCGGATCCTTATATTTTTGAACATTTTCTGTAAATTAAAATTCTACAGAGTACCCGCTCATCATTGCACACAATAATATACACAAAAACAAATATATTTTTTTGCCTACTAGAAGAAGCTCAATTTTAAAATTGGGTTAGATGTGAAGCTCTATGTTGTGTCAATTTGATGTGCTCGTAGATATAGTGAGTAGTTAGAAGATACGGTACAAGAGTAAAGATACAGACCACGGTTTTTACCTCCTTGCAGGCGAGATTGTGAATGATCGCTGCTCCACGCTCCTGCAGCACCGGCGTATCGGCAAGCAGCGAATGCACGGCCACCTTTGTCGTAACGCGAATATTGCTCGTCGGTTGGTTGTTATAGTTCCATTCCGATATGTACAGCAGCCATTCCGACGAGCTCAAATTCTCAAACATATTACACATCTGGAAAGGTAATCGAATTAGGGTTGACGGCGGCGGTTTCGCGCACGTACAATGCTTACAAATAGCGCTATCGCCTCCTGCTCCTCGTTGCTGTGTCTATCAATATCAAATGCAAAATTCATAAGGACGTGCTCGCGACGGTCTTGGTGGAGTAGCAGAATGACATCGTCTTTGAGCGCGGCAAGAGCAAGCACATTTAATGTACGGATGCGCACTTCCAGCGGTAGGCTTTTATCGTTTAGTAGTCTACCTAGACAACACAAGGAATTCAATCAGCTGCAGACACAATTAATTTTTCTATAAATAACTACATTACATAACATACAGCGAATTAATCTTTTAGATAATATGTTAAATTTATAAATAATTAAGCAACTTTCCTGTCACTTGTTACATCCTACACCAAATTTGCTATTTTTGGCACATTAACAATAATCTATATTTATGATTTATTCCTTCTGAATAAACACTCTTTATATGTGTATACGTTAAAATGCCAAAAATATTTATTCATCATTATTATTATTATTACGTACTGATAAATACTAGAAAGTTTTCGCCCAGCACCCAGCTGCCCTCATCTTCGAGCATAAATTTGTGCAACTCTTCCAGCGATGTTTGTTCATCGGGATTCAATTTGCCATCAATTAGTCCAACCAGCGCATCAAATTCAACATTAATCTGCAATAAACAAATCGATATTAGCGTAATGAGCCAACATAGAATATTATAATGTGTGTGTAATTACATCAAGCAAATCCTTGTAGATGATGGGTGGTTCGCGGAGTCGCTTCAACTCCTCTTCCTGCTCCCGTTCCTCCTGTTCGAGTTGCATTACTTGTTCAGAGGGTAGTGGTACGTCACCACCATTTACCGCATCGGTGTCTGCCATGTTAGTAATGCTGTCCTTTAAAATAATAATTTGTTAATGTTATTTGCTAATTTAATTATAAAGCGTAGTACTTCTAAGTCAAGTGAGTATTTGCTGTCGGTCTTTTCAAGCTTCTTCCGCTTCTTCTCCTTTTTACGCTCCTTCTTGGCTAATTTTTCTTGCAGGCGTTTGCGACGTTGCTCCAACAGAAACGAATTATACCTAAAATGTACACATTAATTAATATTTAGGTTCGTTTGTTGCATTAATAAATTATTTAAATTTGTCTTGTTATTGAATTATAATAATTGTGGGGTTGCGTTATAGGCAACCCAACATACACATCGAGCTTAACAGGGTTGCAAATTATAAGCATTGCAATCGATAGAATACAAAACCGCTGTAACCAACAAACAGGGAGGCGATTCTTAATTAGTCTTTATTAGCATTGGTAACCTTATAATAATGTAACAGATTCTTTTTTTAGTAACAAGTTAATACTGCGCTGGATTAATAATAATCATCAACGAATTGACTCGCTCTAGTTTATTTTGTTCTATTCGAGAAAGCATAGTTGAGAGTTAGTTGCAAGCAAAGAATGGATGCTGTTAGATAAGCTATTTTTTGAACGCTCTTTTGCACTGTGAGTGACCTGACCTTGCTTCTTCGATTTGCGAGTTGAGTGAATCCAAATCGGGACTTGCTTCGCGTCCCCGACAATTGTTGCTGGTAGTATTCGTTGATTCCTTATTAATAGGTCTTGCACTGCGTTCCAGCTGCTGAATGAGCGGCAGAATCGTGTTGTGTAAGCTGCTCTCTAATACTTCGTTCGGTAATTCTAAAATATACTTTGGTATGCCAGTGCCGCATAAGAATTGTGCCAATTCATCCGAAAAATTATTGCAATTGTGCCGGAATAGATTGTAGGTGTTGTTACTGAAAGCAATAAATTGCGCATTAATAATTGTATATTTATATGTTGAAATAATTACCCATAGGTTGTTTCGCCTAATCCCTTTAGATAATCTATAAAAACTGGATACGGTATCTGTGTTTCACCTAATACTATACGTTGTAATGGTGGTCCCAGCAGTGTGGATTCCTAAAATAAGTGAATTTTAAATTCAAAACTTGGCACAATCACTCGCAATAAACTATTTTTGATAATAAAATAAAAATTATCTTCGATATGGCGTTGTTTGAAAAGAATGAACCAATGTGGTGTATTACTAACCGAACGAAAACTATGAGAGATGATTTTATTTATAGGAAAGAACCAAATTTAGTCTTTCATGTTCGAATTACGCATACAATTTGAACGCCATCTCTTTCAAGCAACCCCAAGCTCGTAAAACATAGATGTATTTTTAGCAACAATTTCCACGTTTATATTTATATACAATTTTTATTAGAATTACATGTTAATAAACATATTACGCCAATTCCAACAGATGAATAAGCAATTTAATTGCTCGAACATTCCTACTAGATTTTTTACAAATATAGATAATGTAAATAAAAAGTTGCTCTATGTATATTACACTACCATGACCTTTTTTTTCTATTTAGTACTTGCCAATTTTTATTCATGGTCAATATAGACTTTAATCCCGCTGTTTTAAAACAATAATAGTATGTATATTTATTTTTTATTTTCATTGAGAATATGGGTCACCTATATATTTACGATATTTACTTACAGGTATACAACTCTCCACCCCCGATGATGAAAAGAAATACTCCCTTTCGTAGACAACAATCGACGTATGCCATATCCCATCGATCTTTTTGCCTACAAGAAATCAAACAAAATCATCATCCCCCCGATAGATTACATAACCTCAATCGTGAATATTTGATTAGTCGGGTAAATAATTACCTATGATCATCGGCGACATCATCGCTGCCATTCCCCTCGACAAATCATAAATAAATAATTCCACTTTATTGGAAGTCATGATGATTTAAACTGTTGTCGCTGTCGATCGCTCAACAACACCTGGAGGACGATGATGTGACGTATCGCGCCTGGAACGAGCCGATGATGTCAATTAGTGAAATATTTGCAAATTCATGCTAGTTAATAATTTTGCAATACACATTAAAATTTATCATTGTAGTTATGACGACAACCTATATAAACATGAAACAAATCCAATTGCAAAAACAACAAACAAAGAAAAGAAAATATAGCAAATGGCAAGCGTTTGTGTGTATGTTTATTTTGATGCAGATAATCAAAAAAACGTAAATATTTTGGCATCGAACGCTTATTTATATAATCTTACCCTCTGGTTTAATTAACTATCAATAAAAATCAATAAATCACAAAAATGTTTTTGAACTGAGTGTGTATGAGAATTGCATGCGCACAACGTTTACTATCGATGGAATTCTCTCGAATAATTCGAAAATTCACAAAGTTGTACGTATTGGTCAAATGCCATAATTACGAACGTAAAAAAGGATTGCACGAGTTTAGAATGTTACGCGCATTTTCGTGAATTTTTCAATCTAAAATTCGATTTTTCACCATCGCCCACGTATTCTATTTTCGAATTTTCACATTCTAAACGCATATTACCTGAATTGCAAGCTGACGCGCTTTTACATCAAAAGGAATGCTTTCGTATTTATAGAATTTATGACAATTATTTTAAATTTACTTACCAATTTTTTATATGTTTTATTTTTTTATTTTCATTAAACGCAATTTATTTTGCTTCGCATCGTCGTAGATCGTGTGATTTTTTGGCATCAATACTACAACTTTGTCATTGATACCTGAACGCACGTGTTTTTAAAAAGTGTTACGCTAAATATTATTTATTAATAAACTTAACGTAATTATGTTAAACTTGTAAGCAGTTAAAAACAACATTTATTTCAAATTCAAGTCAGGGACTTTGCGTTCTTTTAGTTGGTACTATACAACAAAACTCCGAAATGTGAAATATTTTATTTCCCTGCTGTGGACGAAGATATACGAATATATAAATAAAATTATATAATCTATTTTAAAAATATTGTAAATGTAATTTTTGTCTACTTAGATGTTAAATATGGAGTATTTTGATACTTACCATATAAAATTAATAATAAATTTACTTACACAGGTTTATTCGTGCATTTTCGTGTCGATAAAAAGAATTTAATTTTGACTTCACTGATAGATTTATTCTGACATAATTGATATAAATACGTTACTATTAGTTTTAATTCATTTTGTTAATTTTGTATTACTTTAGCAGTCAATTTTGATTAAAATAAAGTCATTTAATGTCAATAGTGAATTTACGGAATTTACCAATAGTTGCCAACTTGAATTTTGACAATTGGTAGACGACATTAAACTTGACAATTACTCAACAAAAGAACTAATATGCAAAGAAATTATTAAAACATTATGTCGCAGGATAAAGCTATCGTAAGTATCAATTATATTGATTCATACGTTCTGACTTTACTAGTTTAAGTCGTCTAGCTTATGTAGTTTCAACAATATCAGCCCAAAAAAATCCTAACCTCAACCATAAACTTTTAACCATGACAAATTAATTTTTATCTAGCAATGAAAATGAGTTTTTTTCGTTTTAGACACTTCGTATTCAATCGCCGGAAGGGACTAAACGCATTGAAATCAAACCATCTTCAACAACATGTCAATTATTTGAGAAAGTTTATAATGTATTTGAGCTAAATAGCTTCGCATTCTCGTTGTACAAGGAGAAGAATGCTAAAAATGAGATTCTTAGCAGCAAATCACGCACATTAGCCGGAATAGGGGTTCGCCATGGCGATATGATCTACATGGCAGCGGTAAGCGGCTCCGCAGTCTTTCCTAGCTCTTCAGTACCATCCACATCTAACGTATTCTTTTATAATATTATTGAGGTTCATCGTCTAAATGTATTGGTTCTAGAATGTGTCCAATGCGGGCGAACCAGAGCCCGTTGCTTCAGGCAGTGGAATGAGTGCTGCAGCACGCTCACATTCGGTCACTCAAACATTATCATCAATCAATAAGCTTGTGAAGGAGGATGATGTGGATACAATACTGGCTAAAATGGACGGCAAGATAATGAGAAATCGCGATGAAAAATTGTACGTTTACTTACCTATTTGTGGTAGAATTAATATTTTTTCAAAGACATTAGCGTGTAAAGTCTCTTATTTGTCATGAAAATATGTTAGTTTTATTTGAAAAACATTTGAATTGACAAATATGTCTATTTAGTATACTAATTAATTATCTAATGATTTTTACTTACTAGTAAAGTCGACATATATTTTATAATGCTAGTATTATTAAAAATATATCTATCTAGTATAATAATTGGTAATTACATTTTACTAACTAGTAAAGTAGATATATATTGTATAATGGTAGTATTATAGAAAATTTTTCACCGACATGCAATGTAATTTACGATCGGATAGAGCAAATTGTTAACGTATGATTGCTTTCAGATGTCGTCATAACAATAATTCACGTTGTGTTCATTGTTCGCCGCTCGAACCATACGATGAGAAATTTCTGCAGGAGCAGAAGATCAAGCATTTATCGTTCCACTCATTTCTACGAAAAATGACTTCGGGCGTTGATCGCGGCAAATTTCTAGCGCTAGAGGATCTATCCTGTCGCATCAAGAGTGGATGCAAGGATCATCCGCCGTGGCCGAAGGGCATTTGCTCGAAATGCCAGCCGAACGCCGTTACACTCAATCGTCAAGTATTTGCAATATCAAGCGCAAATCGATGTGCGGTGCATTAAAGCGTATGATTTCTATTTCAGGTGTATCGACACGTCGATAATGTGCAATTCGAGAATGCTAAGCTCGTCGAGCGGTTTTTGAATTACTGGCGTACTACAGGACACCAAAGAATTGGATTTTTATATGGGAAATATGAAATACATACAGATGTGCCTTTAGGTTAGTTAAATTATTGAATTTCCATAAAATGCGATTATGCTGTTGAATACGTTTAGTTTTAGAGTGTTTGTTTTTTTTTCCACTCTCTATTAGGACATATAAATTTACATTGTTTGCCAATTCTTAGCGTTCTATTATTCTAATTGAATGACATAGTAATAAATTATGCATTCACTTGTAGGAATTCGAACGACGGTGGCGGCCATCTACGAGCCACCACAAGATAGCACACGCGACTCCGTACGCCTTCTACCCGACGATAAGCAGGAAATCGTCAATCAGTTAGCCACCGCGCTCGATCTCAAACCGGTCGGCTGGATATTCACCGACCTGATCGCCGATGATATACAAAAGGGCACCGTGAAGCATACGCGCCACATTGATACTTACTTTCTCTCCGCGCAGGAATGCTACATGGCCGGTTACTATCAGAACCAGCATCCGAACGCCTGTAAATATTCATCAAACGGCACATTCGGCTCGAAGTTTGTCACCGTTTGTGTGACCGGTAAGATGCTAACCATGTCTGATTTATGTATTAAATTGTATTGTGCTTTTAGGTGATAAAACAAGTCATGTACACATGGAAGGCTATCAGGTGTCGAATCAATGTATGGCGCTGGTACGCGATAACTGTTTTCTGCCGACGAAGGATGCGCCGGAGCTGGGCTACATTCGTGAATCGACTGATAAGCAATACGTGCCTGACGTTTATTATAAGGTTAGTAACGCACTTTCATACTAATTTCGCCATTTGCAAGACGCTAAAACAAGCAACAAGTGTCATTATTGTTTCATTTCATAAAAAAACCTTTCTTTTTAAGCGCAGATTCGTTTTTTTTATATCAAACAATCCAGCTATACGAAAACTAAATATTTGCAAGCTAATTAAATTTTACACAAACATTAATTACAATTTCATCAAGTTTTTACAGCAAGCAAAAAAGTACGAGAACAAAAAATATAGTACAGTATACTGTAGAAATAGAATCTATTAAAGTATGATAAATGGATTTTTTTAAAAAGGTAAAAGGAACAGCATACAGAAAATTTATGAACCGCAAAATAGCTAACACTCAAATACGTATTAAAATCATATTTGAAAAACGTATCTACGGAGCTCAGAATTTCAATTCTACTATTTTTTTACAATACATAATAGAGAAAAAGGGGTAAACAATCTGTTCCTTCAAATATGAGGGCTAAAATATTTACCGCGGTCCAGAAAATCATGAAATTAATCATGTAACACGAATGTAAATTTATGACTATTAAATTTGAAGAAATATGAAGGTACCCGAGCCAGATAAAAAAATCGCGACTTAGAGGTTGCTCATCTTTAATAATAGTACATATGTGCCTTTTTTAATCTTTCATTATTAGCTTATAAACCTTTTAAAGCATGAAGAAACATAACTTGTAGGGCAAATATAAGCTTTTTAATTAACAAAATGTAGATGAAAATTCATTTAATTATATAGAATGGAGCATAAATTTCAAGTTGTTGTCATGCTTTTATCAATCTAGAGATGTATGTTTTCGTGTTTTTTGTGGGAAAGCACATTATTTATTCCGAATAGCAAGGGAAATAAACGCAACACTTACACAACACAGTACAAACTACACAACATAACACTACAACACTGCATAGAGAAAAAGACAATCAAGACGGGTGGTTGAACGATGAAAGAATAATGAAACAATAATTATTTAAACATCGAGATGCGGAAAGATTTTATTAATATTATTAATAATTTTTTTTTTTTGTATTTTTAATGCATTTTTTTGAAAACTATCGTGAAGTGGTAGGTACTTAGTTATCACAACATTAGTATTTTTTTTCTTCATATTTGTTTTCATTTTTTTTTTGGATTACAAGGCACAGACACTGGCTCTACATTGAAGTAATTTTACACATTTACAAATCGCACAAAATGTCGTGGTGGAATATATATTTTTTTTATTCTGAGAGTTGTATGGGAAATTCGGTGGGGATTAGATGATTGATTGAAGATTCAGATTTAGAGAGATATTAATGCATTATTTTTCTTTTAATACAATGACTATTTCATTACGTCTTTACAATAGAAAATCATCATAAAATCGTCATTGCTTACAAATAAATTACTTACTATATTTGCTACGCTTTGTCTCATCAGCTAATACTTACATATACAATACGAATTTAAATAGATTTTTTATGAGAGTTTCCTGCGAGAATTTACATCAAATTTCGTCTACATTAAATACGTACAATTATCACGTTATTTTGACGCATCATCGAATCTATTCGGCTTTGTTTTACTTTTTGATACATATTTTTCATACTAAACGATATGCTTATGTTTATAAATGCCATGAATCCGTTTCGGTTTTTAATTAATCTTGAGAACGAAAGGTGATTGGCACAATTTACAAATTTGTTTCCCCCCGCAGTGTTAAATTACAAATATTTTACGTAGATATAAATTTAAGATATATTATTAGAGAAGAGAAACAACACCATAGTAATTCTGTTTTCATGATTTTTTATATCTAAAGCATATACACTATATATAATTATACATCGCTATGTTTTATCTCAGTAATAATTAACAAATATTTATATATATATAATTTTTTTTGTAAATCTCTCACATTTTACATGTACAAAGATCTTAATTACTTTTTTTTATTTAAATATAAACACCGATACAATTAACAGGTACGATTAGGGTCCGCAAGACATTCATTTTTTTTATTTCTTTAAATATAACTCGATTTTATCTTATTAATAATAAAACAGATGATGAATTTGTTTTGACGATGAAGAAACACACAGTGACGGCGGCGCGCAAAACGCAAAAACACATATTTATTTTGCAAATTAATAGTAATGCAAGAATTGTATCTCAGCGCTAGTATAGGCCAAAGAACAAAATTAACGAATTATTTTAAGTGTTTTTCTTTACATATTGCATCATTCTGATTGATTACACATGAAAAAGCTACACGTAAGGCACAAATAAAGGATGGTACTCATGTAATAATAATATTAGCGAAACGAAAATCAAAAATCGTTGTTCTATTGCATTTTCATATATACGCTACGCTCGCAATGCAGATGGAATGTATTTATTAATAAAAGTAAATTAAAAACGCAAACACAACAAAACAGGAAGAAAACTAAGCAAAAAATACGATTTTATTGATTGAATTAAAAATAATATAACAAATGAGAGTGCTGCTTGCTTTGGTTGTTGGTGGATGTGGCGAAAAACAAGAACGAATGTGTTGGAGGAAAAACACCGAAATTAAAAATGCTGTTTATTACTACAGTGTGTCGAATATGAAATTTGAAAGAATGATTTTATTTTTTATTAATCGATTATGATTTCAGGTGCAAACTTGACTGTTGTTAAATATGTTAAACGATAACCTCAATTTTTAGCCAGCAAAAGCTAAACACACGCATGGATTTTTCATGGCGATTTCAGTAAAATTAAGTACCCGATAATATATATATATATGGAAAATGTGATTTTTAATTAACGACTTGAAGATACATTATGGATGCTTCAATTCCTCCAAATCGATTAACTTTTATCTAATGTAATTATATTTAACTATGTAAATGATTAGTAACGCTAATTTTTCTGTGTTTGTTAATCGATTTGGCAAGTGAAGCGTCGATTATATATTGAAATGATATTCGAGAATTTCCATGAAAATCTGTATGCGAAATAAGAATCGATAATGCCTGACATTCGGTAAATTCGATTGGAATATCAAGCAAATTATTAGCAGCTTTACCATAAATAATCATTTTACATGAACATAAAACAACTTTTACGCTTCGATTTAGTTCGTTACGAGAGAGGTTATATTTTGCGTTTTTTATCATATTGAGATGCACACACAAACAAGTTTAATCATTCCTTTTTAATTCGCCAAATCGATACACACTGTGTTTGAATTATAGTCATAAAAATACTGGTTGCTCTCTGCCTCAAGAGAAAACTAAAGGTGCGCCTATGCTTAACAATAAATTCCAAAAAATACACAAAAATTATTAAACCAAAAAACAACGAGACTTTGAGGGCGAAAAAGAGGTTGTTGAATGTTGTTCCGGCATGCGATTGCCAAACATCAATCTGTTGTTTGGCTTAATATGACCTGTCAGGCTGATAACGAGATCATATTTACCAGTACGTGTTGTTTTCGTTATCGAAAATACAAAAATTGGCTGTTGGAGAGAGTAAAAACAAAAAGGAAAAACTATAATTATCGTACGTTTTGTGTATTAGATAGAAAAACATATATTCAACAGGTTCGTGCAGCAACAGAGTAGCAACAGCAACAACCTTTTTTTGCCCACTTTCGTTCTTATTAAAATTAATAATATATAAAATAATAATCTATACAATATTGTTATCATTTAAACACATTAATTTCTTGGTTGTGTTTTATCTTTTTTGAGATTCCACTAGTGTGTTAATAAATTAGTTAATTATTAATAATAACATTAAAAGCGCGCTGATTCGAATTTTTATATATATATATAATATATTTATAAATCGTAAATACGAAATTAAAAATAATAAAGATCGTTTTTACACAATAGTAGTAGCTATATAAGAAATATTCTTCGATTTGTTTTTTTAAGCATAAATATAGATTTGTTTTCATCATTATTAATTTTCAGCTATTATGAAATATTATATAGTGTAGGCCATTTTATTGTTCCAAAACACATTTTGTTGTTGTTGACCAATATTTATATACGTATACAATTATTAATAATTAATCAAATCTATATTAAAGTTTAAAAAGATTTGGAATTAAATTCGCGGCTGGTTGTTTTATAATGTAAGTTAGTGAAATATACAATATAATAAATAACAGAAAGAAAGAAAAAACGGTATGGTTGCGTGTTGAGTTTTTCGAACGCGCCGGCGATTTATTTGCCCAAAAAATATTTATTTTATCGTTATCTACAAAATATATTTTTATCAAAAATTTTCATATTGCATGGAGAGCGACGACTGAATTAAAATTATTATTATTAATAATAATACGACGTAAAAAATTTCTATAATATATAAAATAATAATAAACGCACACACATCACCCCATCACGTTGTTGAGAGTTTAATAACTTCGGTTTATATGTTTTACTTATTTTTTGGTTTGGCGTAGTAAAGCGAGTAAAGTATATATCTAATATGATGTTGAACGGTCAATCGCGCAATACGAGGGATTATTTTACAATCTAACACGATTTATATAAGTTTCAAGTGCTGAGAAAGTGGCAAAAAACGATTTTGACAATTTTTACAACACTCAAACATTTATTTATTGGCTTATCAATTATCGATTATTATTAATACATTGAATTTTTTCGATGATGAAATCGCATTAATTCCAAATCCTTAACTTTTATCTATTTATCATATATTATTAAAATAAAGTATATTCTAATAAAGAAAAAAATAAAAATAAGAATTCTGACTATATAAAGTAGATATAGAAATATATTTATAATAATATGATTAAAAAATATCGTTTTTTTTCTCATTTATTTTTTATATATTTAAATATTATATGCAAAAAACGTTAGTAATTTGGATTCTTTTTTAAGAAATATACCTGTACATTTTTTGTTTTTTTTTATAATACATTTGGAAAACCATATTTTTACATTCGATAAAGAACTCATTTTTAGTTTTATAACTTTAACAACACACTTCGCTAACATCTTCATATCACATCGTCATACGCGCGCCATTTATGTATTATAATTTGTCATATTTCTCTTTTATTTTTAAATCAAAAAATATATAGAAGCTATATCAGTGATGAGGAAACACCCAAAAAATTCAAAATTAAATCAATCACTAAATTTCCCCATCACTGAGCTAACAGATTTAATATAGATTTGTGATTTATTATTATTTCTCTCTTTCTTAATCTTTTTTTGAAGAATATTCACAATAAGAAAATATATATTTTTTATACATATAATATATCGTATTTTTTTAAATATATTCATTTTTTTGTTTATTTATTGAGAATCGTTTTAAATTTCATTCGGAAAAAAGCGATAAAGACGGTTTTTCTTAAAATAGCACGTTTTAATTAATTATAACGAATAATAATTAAATTAGGTAGATTCTTGGTTTCATATAATTTTTTTTCTCTCCCCAAAACGGAAAAAAATGTTACTATGTATTTAATTTATAATAAAAAGACGATTTTGCGCTTAAATATCTAAAAAGCTACACTTTTTCTCAATTAATTACTTTTTCTTAATATTAATTTCTCTTATCATTTATAAAACATCTAATTTGTACGTTGAAATTGTTGTTTGTTTCATTGTAAGCGATGTATATATTATTATGTTTTATTTAGAAAAAGAAAATGAGGAAAAACTAACACGAAATTATTACTCGGAATTTTGAATGATAGATATAGTTGTACTAGTAGTAGTAGTAGGTAGTAGTAACAGTAGTAGTCTCCCCTAAAATTAATTGAGTCCACAATAATTGATGAAATTGAAACTGCTTGTTGAGATTTAAATTTACACGTAGTTATTTATACTAGAATATATTGAATCGAAGAAAGAAACAAAAAAATATAGATTCTGTTTTTTGTGGGTTGTTTGGTTAGAGATTTGATATAAATGAGCGTGTGTTTTACAATTTGCCGCATTTCGCAATTAAAATATTTTTCGTTGGTTTACCAGCCGTGTCGCCATACGTGCTTATCTTCTCCACCAATTCGAGCCCCTCGACCACGTGCCCAAAGATACCGGTAAAGCCGCGCATCTCCTGCAGGATGATGCGAAACTGCGATCCGACCATTCCGAGATTATCGTGCCGCTTTTGCGTACGTCGCATCCCGACCGTGCCACGCACCGCCAACAATTTCGTATCGTCGGGCAGGAAAAACGATTCCTCGAATATGGACCGGCCGCCACGTCCATTATTCAATTCGAAATCACCTGTAATGACGCTCTCGCCCTCCCAGCACTGGAAGATCGAGCAGCCCTTGTAGCCCATGCCAGCCTCCCCCGTCGACAGCAATCCGAAATTCTTTGCCATCTTCGGTGCGACATCGGCGCGCACCTCGATCACAATACGACCCATCGGCGTTCCATTCACTTCGATGTTGAAGTAGTAGAGCGGGCAAACGTTGATTGGATTCCGGGAGATTTGCGGTGAATGGATGACGTTCTGCATGATCATATTGTCCGGGTAGGAGGCGTTCTTTGACTGTTGCTGTTGCTGTTGTAGCACCATATGCGCGGGCGGTGCTTGCATATGTGATGGATTCAGATAATTCGATTGTTGTTGCTGTTGTTGTTGTTGTATCGGCGTATGATTGTGATAATCGACGTTGCCGTTGAGCTGTTTCGTAAGTACATGTCGCGAATACAACTGTGACATGCAGTAGTTGGCCAAGAAAAGGATTGGATTCTGTTGGGTGGTTAACGAACGCGAGTTCCCTGGATATGCAACGTCACCATTCTGTATATTCGTTAGCGCCTGCTTGAGTAATTGAAAATCGAAAAGCACTGTTGAGTTTCTTATCAAATCGTCGAGCTGACATTGCAAGTACATTTCCTGATAGCGCACTTGCATCCGCTGCTTTTCAACGTTAAACGTCCCATATAGACTTTGTACATCGCTCAAATTCTCCACCATCGATAGGTTTAAACGTATTTTCGCTAGAAGATCGCGTGCTTCATTTAACTCGAGATGTGATGCGTTATTCGTTAGATCGGCCTCGACGTGCGTTTTTAACGTAACGCACGCTTCAAGGATTTTGAGTAGAAACTCTCGTTGCTGCATCGCCAATCGCTGAATCTCGTTCAGCATCTTATTCATCGATTGTACATCCACCTGCAGTTCGCCGACAAGCTGCTCTTTGGTCTCGTTCTGCGATTTCACCTGATGATTGGCATGCTCGCTGGTAGCCGCGCACGCCCGACACAACGACGCACAGCATGTTTGACACCATAATGCCAATGGCATGGCATGCGTATGGCAATTCTCCGAAATCACTTTACATTGCGACAGCGACTTATCCACTTTATTCACACAAGTCTGCGGCCCAACACCGCCGCCACCGCCAGCACCCCCAGCCCCAGCACCCGAGGTCGATGCGTTTTGCAGCTTCATTTGCGAAAAGTTTTTCGTTAGACACAGGACGGGCGCATAGGTTGGCAACGATTCCGGTCCCAATTCGCCCAGCTCGGTGCGCTTCCAGCAGTGCACGCAATACAGCTCCTGGCCCTTATTCAGCGACGTTCGCATACACTGCAGGCAGAAGTAGTGCTTGCACGACAGCAATTTCGGACTTTGATCGGTGTCGTTGTATTTCTGTTTGCAATAGCCGCACAGCATCAACTCTTCGAATTCGGGTACCACCGATTCCATTTCTGCAAGCGGAAAATGGGTCGTGAATAATGTTATATTTAGCGGTAACACATTGTATGTTATATACGACATACGATACGACAACATAACATCATACATCATTCAATTCAACATCATACATCGAGTCAGTCGGTCATATAATCAGTAATTACATTCAATGCTAATAGAGTGCGCGAGAACGCGCGCGCACGACGCACAACACATCATGCATGCTCTCTCCTCTACAACACACGACCAACAAGCTAGCACACCACACAACACACAATTCCATGGCTATTGCTATCTACACTCTACTATACCTATTAATTATTAACACATTTTCGGTTTATTAATAACAATAACAATCGGACGCATTCGCACACAGCACCACGGCACACTAGAACACTAATGACGACACACGAAATTATTATTCATCTAGATTAAATAATATTAACTACGAAAAAAAAAATCGAGTGCGTTTTGTTATCATTTTGAGTTGTCTGTTTTTTTTTCTATTTGAGGTGGATATGTATTGAGGTCATGCGAAATGCGATGACGCTTTATGTTATAATATGTAGACTACGAGTTGATTCTCTACTCGCCGCTGCTTGCTCGATGTGTGTATATATATGTGTGTGTGTGTGTATATGTGTGTATGTATGTGCTTGGATGCATGGATGTGTGTGTGTGGTTTGGTTTATACTACAATATTATACATTATACATACATACTGACTGACTGACTAACCGAAATAACTCTTTTTTCGAATTCGTTTTTTGTTTCACTGATTGATCGATAAATTCTAATTAGAATTTTTCGTTCATTTTCTAATTGGAAGTGTTGATCCATCCACACATTGAGCTAAATCGACAAGTGTCTTTGCATTTGCGTGTTAGGCACCAACATCAAAATAACAACAAAGCGTTTCTATTCTATGTCGTACACAGTACACACTACATACTAAGTATTGAATTTTTCACAATTGCCTTACCGTTTTTTGTTTTTTGCTTTTTTGTTTAGTAGTTTTATCTATATAATATATTAATTTTTTCTTTTTTTGTTGAAAACACAGCCTTTATTTACTATCAGAGAAATAAATAATTATACGATACGTTTACGCGTTTATTTAGTTTATTATGTTTGTTTTAGTTTTGTTTTTAATTAATTATTATTTTGGTCGTGGAAATCATGAAGGATTGAGTCTATATAGATAAAAAGGATAAGTGCGAACAAACGAAATGAGTGAGGAATTAAGGAAATAAAGGACGAATAAACGAAGGGACACGTCGATTTTTCCTTTAGTTTAGATATTTTCGGCAACGAACGACAAACGCTTTTTTATATTTTTGTTTTAAGAATTTGGTTATACTTAGATTATTTTGTACTTGGCGGTTCTGTTACGAATTTTTGTTGTGTTGTTTTTTCTTGTATTATACATTTACTTAAAACTTAATTGCGATCGCTTTATATTACATAATTGTCGTGTGCGCGCCGACATAATCATCGGCGATTAATAATTTAATAATTTTTATTTTGGTTGGATTTATTATTAATTCGACGGAAAAAATTAAAAAATTATTGGTGGCCGCTACACGATGTGCCACATCATGTTGACGACTGAACGGTACGCCATTCGCGAGAAGTTGTCCGTGGAAATGCGCGCGACCTTGGCCGTCACTTGTATTAGCCGCGCGCGAGCTATTCCTGTTACCGAACGGCGGGAGATTCAAAACCGACGATCAATACACAATGGTGGCGGGATCGTGCGCGATGCGCGCGCTCACACACGCACTTTTATGCTATTTGGGCTACACGTAATTGTCTTTCGAAATAGAAAGGAGCGTGCGGCGTTGGAGAGGAAAAAACATTGAAAGAAAATTGATCATTATTGAGTGATGGGCGCGTGCGCGCGCACCCAAAATCCACTCACACACAACCAACACACCAAAAAAACACGAAATGTTGCTGGCTGGCTGGCTGGCTCGACTGGCTTGGCTTTGACTTGCTATAATATGCCTGCCTCTGCCTATGCTGCTGCTATTGCTTGTTGCCTTCACATTGTATTATGATGCGTTATTATTTACGTTCTAGGAGAAGGACATGTATGGCAATGAGGTGTCGCGTCTCGCTCGACCGCTGCCGGTCGAATATCTACTGCTCGACGTTCCCGCCTCGACTCCATTGAATCCAATCTACACTTTCAATCCGGACGAGGGCAAGGAATTGTTCCCGGTTGAAAATCGCCTGGTGGATGGGCACATTCAGGACTTTAATGCGCTCTCACAGTATCTATCCCAATTCACTCCCGATGAATTTCTTACAGCGATCAGCGATTTTCATCTATTGCTCTACATCGCCACAATGGATATGCTGCCGATGCGCGAATATATGGGACCATTGCTCGATGCGATCAAGAATAGGGATGAGGCGGCGGCGAGGGAATGGTCCAGGTCGGAGCATTGGGCCACATTGGAACAACTAATCGCTGCCAGTTCACCTCCCAACTCAAGGTAGTATTATTACATCGCTGCTGCATTATTGCATCATATTGTAATCCACTCCACCACCATTTTTTAGCTAGCATTTTCGCTACTATATCTCTACCATATTGACACGACATTACAAGCGTGGAAATGTAATTTTCACATTTTATGTCTGTGCCGCGTTAATTAAACACACTAGGCTGCCATTTTAGCTTAATTAACGTTAAATAATACATGCCACCAGGCAGGAGACGACTTTTTTCCGCCACCGAGCTAGCTAAAACACATCCATTCATTACTCGACAGCTATTTGCGAGGCTAAATTGTCCTACAATACTGAAAAAAATTCAATTTACTTTCTTGCGTCGATCGTGGTAGTGTGTGAAATTCATTTAAATATATCGGAATTAAACAATTTTAAAAATGTGTTCGGATAAAATAATTAAATTCGGTAATTACATTAAAAAACAATCTCGTCGCCACGCTTCTTAATTTTTTTAAATTAGCAGGAAGCATTTTTGCAAATTGAAAAAATAAAAAATAAATAAAAAACATTGCAAAATAAAACCCACAAACGATCAATAAAATACACGAATTTTTTGGACGCGTCCGTGTTGCTCTTGTACTACGTACTCTGAAAATATTTCGAGTTGACACAGTTATAATGCTGCAAAAAAAAAGCGATGGTATTTATATTATTATACACACACACAAATTAAAAACATCTCCATTGTTGCGCAATCAATTTATCGACTACAACACGGTGTGTGTGCGTTTTTGTTGTTTTTTCTTTTTTCGTTTTTCACTCTCTCTTGTTATGCTTTGTGTTTTAGGCCAGCAAGTGTGGTCGGTGGAAGCTTAAATTCAGGTGCGAGTTCGTCGCAATGGACATGCTCATTTTGCACGTTTCTTAACTCATCCGAAAGCCAAAATTGCGAAATGTGCAATCTGCCGAGGAGTGTGGTACATTGAGTAAGTAATTGTGCGCAATGTTTATTTAATTAATTCATTGATATATTACTAGAATTAATTGGGGGCCGATATATTTATAAAAATTGTATTTGAAAAAAAATACTAATAAGGATTTCGGGTTAATACTATAAAAAAATACACACACAAAAAAAAAACTTTTAACTATGCTGATGATCAAGATTCAATCATAGTCAACGATTATTACTTTGCGTTTTGCTGAAACATGCGAAAAATTACAAGTTTTTGTCTTCTATTTATTCATCCACTCCATTTTTGCGTACTAATAACAAAAATGTAAGCGTATATAAGAATAAGTTTTTTTTTAAAATAATATATTTGTTCATATTATTAATTTATAGCATTTTCGATATTTTTCTGTTGAATGAGAAAAAAAGCATTAATTATTAGATTTGTAATTAAAATGTGGCTGTTTTACATTATAAATTAGATGTACGGTGGATTGAATAAAATTGTTTTCAAATTGCTATTAAAAATTTGTAAATTCCAAGCGTTTTTGCTTTTTCTTTATGTAAAGACTAATTTATTGATTAACAAAAAATAATATGAGAATAAATACAATCACAGAATATTAATCAGCGTGTTCGTGCTGTGCTTGTGCCTGCGCCTCGCTTTCCCTCCAATTGCTCTGCACAGTCTCGACGATCCATCGCCACCACTTCGTCGTGGTGAAATAAAACAAGGCGCATCCGATGATGAACGCCCACGATATCGCCAACAATATATCTGTATCCTTCGATGGGACGCTGTATACAGGACCGATGAAATCCGCCGATGTCACGAATGATATCTCCTCAGCGTTGATGCCTGTCGTTTTTGTGATGAAGCGCGAGAACAGCTCCAGCGTGTAGTCGGACTCGTTGAACTTGCCGACCACTTTGCCGTTGTAGAAGAGCAGCAGCGAGGGTACGCCAACAATACCATTCTGCGTGTTAAATAAGTGATACATCATGGCATTGATTGCCACCATTTTGATGTCAGGAAAAGCGCGTGGCAGCGCATTGAAGTGCGGAGCAGCCAAGCTGGAAAACGGACAATATTTCGAATAGAATAACACACATATACATTTCGCTGGTGTCTCCTTGTTAGTTATATTGGTATCGGGCGCTAGCAGCTTGATTAGTTCGGTGTCGTTAACGAGCTGGACTTCCAAATTACCATAATTTGATAGACAATGGACGTGTTTTTGCGTGGTATTGCCTTGCTGCGTCGTATTTAGCAGCGTTACATTCTCGGCAAGTGTGGTATTTTTTGGTTCTATCGATTGTGCGCTTTCTGAATCCCAAGGTTTTGGTTCCGTCGTCTCTTCTACTTCTCCCTCACATCGAACGACTAAAAATGGCCAACCACATGTTGAACGAATTATTAAGATTAATATTTATTATCCTACCTGCGATTAATAATAAAAATAGAAGCAATAATCCAAGATATTGCTTCATGACTTTTATTTACAATGATTGAACTAATTTGTCATTAATGTTAGGTTAGAAATTTTTATTAGTTCAGCTACGCACCCGTAGAGGTCGTGACAGTGTCAAACAATTTTTTTGTTTCAATCGGTGGTATATTTGATGCGAGTATTTATACAATCAAATAATACAATGCAATACAATGTGTTATCAAGAAATGTTTGTTTATTTGTTTACTTGCAATTCCGCAGGCATTGGTTCATTCTTCAAGGCGGCTAGAATATTGCAACAAGTTAATCTCACCATTCCCTCTCTTGTTGCAATATTTGCACTCCCGATATGAGGTAAGACAACACAGTTTTTCAAACCAAACAATCTATTATCCAATTCTAATGGTTCTGGAGTGGTGACATCTAATCCAGCCGCCCAAATGATATTATTCTGTAAAGCTTCAACGAGCGCAGCTTGATCAACAAGTCCCCCACGACTTGTATTGATAAAAACCGCCGTTGGTTTCATCTTGGCGAAAGTTTCCCTATTAAACATGAGTGCAGTTTCTGGAGTTAGAGCGGTTGTTGCTATCACAAAATCGCTCTCTGCTAGTAAACAATCAAGCGGCATCTTACAAGCCCCAATACGCATGGCTTCTTCTACGCGATCCGATCTGTTGTAGAATAGAATTTTTTTCACATTGAAAGCCTTCAATCGCTTTGCTACCTCTTGTCCGATAGCTCCAAATCCGACAATTCCAATTGTTGAATTCTTCAAACCGTGTCCGCACATCCAAAACGGCGACCAGCTCTTCCATCCTCCATTTCTCGCCTCCGAGGCGGCTTCAAACAACCGCCTAGTCGTTGCCAACAGCAATCCGATCGTTAATTCAGCTGTGGCATCTGTGAGAATATTCGGGGTGTAGCCAATCTTTATTTGCCGCTTTGTTATCTCCTCCACGTCTAAATGATCATATCCGACAGACATTGTAGCAATGACTTTGAGCTTTGGAGCCGCATCGAGCACTTCCTTATCAACCTTATCTGTCAGCAAGCAGAATAACGCATCTTTATCGTTGATATATTTTAGCATCTCCTCCTTCGGTATCGGCTCGTTGCTTTTCCATTGTGTCACCTCACAAGTCCTGTCATTTAGAGGTTATGTTGAATAAATCAATCAAAATAATATATCTACTTACTCTTTTAACATAGACAATGCTTCATCATTTAAATCACGCGTGAGGAAAACTTTCGGTTTATTATTCATGGTAGTATACCACCGGTTTCGGCGCACCGCACATGTGGGGGCTATCAGTCGATATGCTCGAAATGCAAACATTTTTTTTTAAGTACGATAAATATACATAGAAAATTTATTATTGCATAATTTAGATAAGGATTTAATTAAGTACATAAATTTGAATACGTTATATTGCACAGATCATTTCGCTGCCTGTCGTTGATCATTTAGTATCCGAGCCGCTTTCAGCGTGTTTTTCATTAACATTGCAACTGTCATTGGGCCGACGCCGCCTGGCACTGGCGTTATATGTCCGGCTACTTTACTGCATCCTAGAAAAAACAAAAACAAGCATCAGCTAATGGTACATTAATTTTATTGCAATTTTCGCACACCTTCAAAATCAACATCGCCAACCAATTTGGTTTTTCCTTCCGGTGTTTTAATTCTCGTTAAGCCGACGTCAATGACAACGCAGCCTGGCTTGATCATCTCAGGTTTTATTAACCCGACAATGCCTGAAATTGTGATTTAATAATCGTTGGTTTATTTTGCCAATTAAAAACTGTTTAAAGGAAGACAAATCCTACATTGAGTGGGACTGTCCCATACTCGATATAAAGTCACGGGATATTTTATTTTAGAGGCATTTGTGTAAAAATCTTAACCCTTTTGAGCATAGATGGAAAGCACAAAGCAGAAAATTCTGTTTGCAATATAATATGCTGGTCACCATTTGTTAGGCTCATGAAAAGTAAGAAAAAAAAAACTAAAATAGCTGTGAGTAATTGTGACCGCAATGACATTTTAAACATATTTTGCTTGTTAATACATCATTTTCACGTGGGAGTCGAGCTATTAAATATTATTCGATTTTTAACAACAGCTAATTAACCTGTGGCGCTGATCACGAAGTCGGCGCTTTTCAAATGACGGCGCAATTCCTCTTCGGGCGTATTGCGATGGCAAATCGTTGTTGTAATTTCAAATCCAGGCAATGCATTGCGATAGTCAGAGTGTAAAATCATCGCCATTGGAAGGCCTACGTTCTTCGACCGGCCGCATATGACAGCGTTTTTTCCTTTGGTTTCAACTCCCGTACTAGAAATTTATTAATCATTTATTTATTTATATGCATTGTTATGTTTATTACCGTTTTATCAATTCGACCACGCCTAAAGCCGTTGCTGGTACGAATGTATCCATATTGAGTGTAAGTTTACCGATGTTGACGATGTGAAAACCGTCAACATCTTTATCTACAGCAACAGCATTGCAGACTTCGCGTTCATCCATATGCGAGGGAAGCGGTAGCTGTACGAGAATGCCATCCACCTTATCATCACAATTGTAGATTTGAATACGCTTCACAAGCTCTGCCTGCGTCGTTTCCTCCGGCAATTTAAGCGTATCGCTCCAAATTCCAACTTTACGCGACGCTTCCATCTTCTTCGTCACGTAGGTATTACTTGCTGGATCCTCTCCGACCAGGATCGCAATGAGATGCGGCGCTCGTTTGCCCTTCTTCAACCACTCATCAATCTCCGCCTTCACCTCATTCTGTACATCTTCGGAGATCTTCTTACCGTCGATTATCTGCGCGGTACTGAAATCAAATAAATACACAGCTTGTGTTAACTTGGTTGCCTACGTTAAATTATACTTGTTGTAATATCAATATCATGCTGAAATAAAATTGTGATTAGATAATGCAATACCTGACTGAAAACGAGCGGGTTAACTTGACGTAATTCAAATTATATTGGAGAAGTTTGCAGAGCGAGCGCATCGTGTGTACAATGTTATTTCGGTTATTTCATAGACAAAATGAATTTTGAGGTTAACATGATGTTTATAGTATAAAATAAAATGCGTGAAATTGTTTGCGCAATAGAGGGACTTACCTGGAATCATACTTATGCAACAATGCTGTGTTTTATTACAGATAAGAAATTATTGGAATGAATCATACCCTGTATTCTCCATGGTATTGCACAAACCCATCAACGTATAGCCGATATTGATTAATTAAAAATGAGAACAAGAAGAGCACGCATTCGACGCCTACTGTTGTTGTATCTAGTTTAGATGTTTTAGTCGCGCCACGGGAGGCAAGTTTTGCTGAAGACACCTATAATTTAGTTTAGGTAAGGCATTTAACTACAACGCGACTAGTTTTTTATTGCTACACATACGAGTTATATAGCGGCCGATTATCATACGTGGTAATCGTATTGAATTTCGATTGTTTGCACTTTATTATTAGCATGCACTTATTTATAACTACGCACTTGCGGTAATAAATATTTTCATATTAAATCATATTATTGTGACATTTTTCCATAATTTTACTACGCTTTAATTTGTAAATATAAGAAGTATTATTTTTAATATCAAATTTTGATGACTAAGTGTTGAACTACTTTTGGATTAATGATGAAATTGGCTGATTGATGACAAAATTGAGACAATATTTACACACTTCTAAAAGAAAAATAACTGATTAGTTTATTTACCTACATTAAAATGTTCTAATCTTTAAAGTTTGAATCATATTCGTTATATTATATAAATTTAATCATCAAAAATGGATAACTAGTGCAATTGATTAATCAAATTTAAAGTTTATAAAATTAGTTTAAATTTTATAAATTTATTTAATTCTTTTACTTAAAAAATATGTATAATTATAATTTTTGGTTGACATTGATTGTAAGCTTTTATCCATGGCGTATCAGAAGGAAAAAAGCAATTTGCTGGGAAAATTAAATAGAAATTGGTTTAATTGAATAATGCTTGTGAACAATATTATTATTGTCAATAAATTTTAGCTTAAAAACTATCCCTCTATAAATATTTATCAATAATGCGAATTTTTGTAATGTTATAGGCGTTAATTTAAACATCTAACATTGTTTTAGAATAAATTATCTCTATGCTCCAATTGAATAAACTTGAAATGTTAGATATGTTTGATAAGATTTAAATAAACAATACAATACAATTGAATTCATCAAAGAATTGATGATAGAAAGTGGTGAAATATCATCTAGAAATGCACCTGAACAATACACCTACAATAAAATATTTTTAGAATTTCGAAACCCACGCTGTAATCAAATTGCAGACATTGCTCATAGAACGTCGAACACATTCCTTTTTGTTTGTTAAATTTATTATCAACTAATTAAATACCATCTTCCTGTTACGATTGCATACGACACCGCGAATAAAGCGGAAGCGAATCGGTTTTTGTTATCATTCTAGTTGCTGCAAATTAATTCACATTCGCGATTGGAAATTTGTTTGTCTGTGCGTTCGGCCAGCTATAATTATTTCATACAAACACACCAAACGAAAAGTGAAATTTTAGGAAGTGCGAACAGCAATTAGGCGTATGTGGAGTTTAATTGAATAATTGTTGATATTTATGTTTCAGTTGCTGCCACAGTCAACCGGAAAATCGATTAAATATTAGTAATTGTTTTGCGTTCGCGGACGTGATAAGGTGAGTGTTTTCGCTAATCGCTAAATTGTTGAATGTTGTTATTATTGCACAAAGCGCTGATTGCTAACGTTGTTTTAACGGTGGTTTTCGATTCATAAAAATAAGGTGCATGAATTTACATGGTTTTCAAGGCGGACGTTTACTACCTGCTTAACTGGGCTGATTCCAGCTAAACGCTGCAATAAATCAGCGCTCAATTTTTTCTTTTAAATGGAATCGAATTGGTTTTGACTATCATCGGTTAAATCTGCGCGAATTGCATGCGATTCCCTTCTAATTTAAACTGCATTCAGACAATGCACGACGTTAATTTTTTACTCGATAATATAATAATAGAAAAACTATTTTTTTTAGAAAAAGCATGCAATCTTAAAAAGTTGAGAGACTGTTATAGACATCCATTTATTAAAATGTTATATAAAATTATTTATTATACAAAAATAATTTTGTAAGATTGTTTAGCCAAGTTTTGATAAGCCAATTTTTAATTCATGCAAAGTAAAAAATATTAAGTTGTGTGAAACTTACAATTTATGATTCGTGTTCGTGATACCTCACACGATATTTGAATGAAAATTCGATTCAATTTCAGATATTTCGAATGCATGACTCGGAGTGTTAATGCGTAACAATGTTTTGCAATTAGAAACCCTTCACTTCCAAATTCAAATCAAATAGCTTATGCTATAAGATAGTCTACCTGCAGTAGAAGGTGGATCAGGGTCAAATAACTCAATATACAATAGATAGAGTGTAATTATTGGATGAAGCAGGTACAGGCATCGCAAACTCTCATGAATGGTTGTTTTTAATAATTGCTTATTCGAATGATGCAGACAATTCTAAAAATCATTTAGCATCTTAAAATGTTTCTCAAAATATTCCTTTTTAAATGATTTGTGCTTAATGTCTCAAATCTCTTTTTTAGCGTTTTTTAACTGTACTGCTTTGTATTGAAAATTGTCATCACATTTACGCGATTTTAAGAATTTTTGTTTTTACATTAAGCGATATACATCCTCATAAATTTGTATGTAAACATTTAAAAGCTTTTTAAGCACTTTCCAGCATTTTTCTTTATAGAATAACATAATATATTATAGTTGAATTATAATGTTTAATGTCTAAAACGTAATGCCAATTCATAATTCATTCATAATCGTGCTTAATCAGGCATGAAACTCATTTAAAAAAACAATCCATTTCTTAAAATTTTGAATAATTTATGTCTTACGCACCATTTTCCCCCTTTACATCTGAAGTGTGACGTTTTCTTATACGACAATTTGTCTTGATACTCATCACGACGGCGCTAAACATTGTAATTCCGCCGCGAAGGGAGTGGAAGTGCATTGAAATATGCCTCACCCTTCGTTCCATAACAATGAAAAGAAAACTGTTAGCATGCACTTTGTTATATGTGTACTTATATGCATAATTTACAGCCGGTTGCGTTTTTTTTTCTATATTTATTATTATTAACAACGAAAAAATCCGTATATTGATTATTTAGGTTAGGTAAGCGCGTTGTTAATTGCGACGGTAATAACAGCAAAATGCGCATTTCAATTAACTAAAGCAAAAGTTTTATGGAGATTGACTGCCCGCGACGACAAAGCGATTTAATTGCCGAACATTAAATCGACGCACTCCATGTCTAAATGCTCTTTTATTTTTTTTTGCTTTTCTATATAATATTTATTATAACCGTCTGCAATAAAAATTTCATTTTATTAGTTCGTAATTGGTTTAATTAACTTTTACGCTACACACCACAATCAAATATATGTAGAAATATAATAATGATAATTAGAAAATATTATTTTCATATGTGTGTTAAAGAAAGTTTTTTTTTCGCTGGCTGTGTTCGTTGTCGATGCTCACTATATTATATGAAATTTCATTTATATTATATTATATATTTTGTATAGGTAACAATAAAATATGTGCAAAGCTGGTAAATGCACACACAAATTTCATTTTTATTATAACAACGTTTGCAATCGTCCAAAAAGCGACAAAATTGACGTCAATTAAATTAGAAACATTTTTTATGAGGTTTTAAGCCATAAAAGTTTACGAAGCAATTAAACATCTTCACTAATTTAACTATATATTTAAGTTACTTGCAGCACTATATATAACTTTTACTTTTATTAAGTTTAAAAATGAATGGAAAATTAAAAATACAAGAATTTTTAGTCGCTTTTATAGCATTTTTAATAATGTAATTACAAAAAAAGTTTTAAATTTCAAAGGGGTTGAATACATTTCTAAGAAATGTCGTTAAAATGACTTCAAATTTGTTCGAAGTGATGAAATTTCAAACCCAAACATATTATTGTTTTTAGCTAGTTTTACATTTGTTTTGATACGTATTAGTAGTCGAATGGAATTTGCTTGAACCGACGAAATTATTTAATACACGCGTGGGTGCAAAGTACAAAGGTGTAAAATCCGTCCAAAAGCGTGCGTGCAGTATGCAGTTTATAGTATTTTAAAGGAAAGTTCCAAGCGTTTGCCATCTGGCACTCTATTGCACATCCACATTTCCATGCCAGTGGAATATGTCAAGTGGGAATTATTTGCTATCAATTATTGGAAAATTATTTATTTGCTTAGATGTCGATTTCGCGGCCGGCGAGAAAATTCTCTTGTATTGTAAATACGATATTGTTCTTTGATGTGTTCGATTCTTGCTTACATTGGCGTTCACAGTGCGCTCGCGGAATTTTCAATCAATGCGAGCGCAAAGAAAGTTTTACAAGCTGATGATTTATTTATTTATTGTTTTGTATGAAAGGTGCGGGTGCTTAGCGGATTATTATATGTTAGATTGATGATTTTGCATTAAAAATCTTCATTGTATGTAAGTACACAAGTCGTCAGTAAGACGGAATTTCTAAATGTATTTATTAGACATGTTTGTTGTTTGGTTTTCATGACAATAAATATTCCAAGTGACGGAGTAAGAATGATCGAGGCCCTAAGCTAAAAGTCTAATGAGGGCGTATTATAAATTATATTAAAATGTGAGTATACTCATTTGGGACCAAGTAAGATAGACGGGTAGCAAACACAAAGGATGTTTGCTGCTTATTTGGTTTTTGCTTGTGCTCGCTGATAATTTTTAAAATGCGCTCCACTTAGACACATCATTCAATTAAAGTATTGCACTTTTAGACACCTGCGCCCACAATACTGTTTACGTTTTACTTTAATTTGTGTTAAAAAGCATTGTGAAACGAATGTTTATGCTGTCATGAAAACTAGTAGCCAGGGGGTAGTTAAAATTTATCTATTTCATTTCCAATGGGAGGCTTTAAGCTATAGTAGCTTGTTTAGCTTATGGGTTAATTCCTGACAGTTGCAAATTTATTTTTTAAGTCACATAGAATTCTACATCCAATCAGTTTTGGATGTTGGATGGAAACATATGCGTTAAAGTTAAAACTAAGTAAAAAATATTAAAAACGAATGAAAAGCAATCATTTTACTTTAATTTGTAAAACTGTATCACTTTTACTTAATAATGAGTTCTATTTTTAAAGTAAAATCGAACTAAACAAACAAAAAATGCCGCATAATTTTATATTTTATGTTAATTAGTAAAAATATAAATTCTACTTTGCTTTGTTATATTTTTTAAGTAGAATTTGCTAAATTAAAATCATTAACTTTGTTTGGTACTTTTTTTTATCAAAACTACCTTTAACTATGACTAGATGTCACGTTTTATACCAAAAATAAAACAAAACAACTTCTTTTTAATTCAATGCAGTTGTTATCTATATAAATATTAGATATTTCTATTTAAATACAAGAGTTAAAAATATATTTTCTTTGTTTTAACACTCATTTTTTAGGCAATAGATTGATCATGGAATAAAACCACCATCATGAAAAACGTGCACGTACACTTTCAGATTGATTAAGAAATCAATCCACTTACTAATTACTACAAATAGCTACGAAATAATATGATATGAAAAAAATGTGTAGCGATTGGAATATAACAGTATAACCGGTAGATTATTTAAATAATTGTTTATTAATTAATTAAATAATGCGTTATGTAATTGGAATAGTGAGCGGCGTTTTGAATAAATGAAAAGGTTACAAGCGATCTAATTGCATGTATTTGCCTGCATAATATCCAACCTTTGTCCGAATTCGCCTGCGATGCCCGCTTATTAAATTCGAATCAGCATCCCGAAATTGCTGCGGTTGATGGATGGATGATGCATCTTCACATGCGATATCGGCGCGCGGTTTGTATACAAACAAGAGCTGAGACTACGCGCGATTCGAAACAACGTCGTGTGCGTGGTGGAAATGCGTGCATTTCTACGACATTCGCGCGCCGCTCAACGTTCAGTCGCGTTCAGTCGGTTAGTGAAGTTAGAGCAGCAGGCCAGCACCATGTCCTGCTAGTCATCTTCTGCTAGTTACTAAGTTAACCGAAAAAACAACACGCCAGCCGCCACACAACAGTACGGTGTTTACTTATTTCTTCTCTTGATATATAGTGCAATTAATCGGGAAGCGGATTTACTTCATTTGAACGTACAAAAAAGACGAGCAGGTATTTATTATTTTATTCACTTACTTCCAAAACCAGTTTTTAGGCCACGTTTCTTGGTGCGCTGCATTTTTCGTTGAAATCAACACAATACGTGCATGTGCATTTATTGTATGTATCAAAAAACATATTCTCACTTACTAAATAACATGTGTAATAATAAATGCAATTATTCATGCATTGCAAGTGCTAATAAACATTATTTAATCAGACAGTTTTAGAGCACATTTCGACACGTTTTTTTTTAATAACAAATGCACTTACATAGTAAATATTATATTATATGAACATGTGCAATAGTTATATGCATATATATCAAACTATTTGTGTATTGGAGTGCATATTAATTAACACCATTCAATCAGAATGTTTTTAGAACACTTACATTCACTTAAATGTTAAATAATTGTGGAAAAATTTAAAGTATCCCATCAGCGTTGTAATTAAATTACATCAAACGAGAATTGAATCAATTGAACGTGTAATATACAATCATGTTAATAAAATTAATTGATACTATGTGACATTAATGACACAATACGCTAATTGAATATTACTATCGATTTTGCAAAGAATTAATAATAACAATAAGCGTATTTCATCGGAAATTTGCAACAATTTCAGCAATTGAAAATATTTATTATACGTTTTGCAAAATCAATAGCAATCACAAAATTTATAATTGAAAGTGGACGCTTTGCTTATTTATAATTTAATTTGCCATGCATAAACATAATACCGCCTTGCAACAATATTGAATTATTATTTGTTGCTATATTTCGTTTCTCAAATTAACTTCGGCGCACAATAATATCGTTTTACGATAAATAAAGCATGTCTTGGCGATTTGATTCAGCGCTGCGAGCGTTCATATTTGTTGCTAGACCATGCACGTTTTTTATTATTTTATTTTATTTTGAATACTTTAATTTGAATCGTGTTTGTTTCATTTATTATTCGTAAAAAATGGCAATCTGTAAACAAGGTGTACTATGCAAATTATGCATCTTGAAAAGTGAAAATTTTAAGTTAAAATTCAAATTAAATCTAAAACAAACAAAGACATGTTGACCGATATATATTTTAATTAATGCACATGTCTTTGTTTATTTTTTTAGTAAAATATGTAAAAAATTATGAAAATTTCATATTGAATTTTGTTGCTATTTAAATTAATATATTCGATGCAAATTAGACAATAATATTGTAGTAAAGTAAAGATTCAACGCTGTAATAGTTGATATACTATAAATTTATTAATTTTTTTTTATAATTGCTATTCCTAATTTTGATTTCAATCGCCTAACTTTAATTGAATGCGTGAGAAATGACTTTGTTTATTATTTTTAGTAAAATATGTAAAAAATAATTTAATATTGAATTTTGTTGCCATTTAAATATTAATTTCGATGCAAGTTAGACAATAATATTGTAGTAAGGTAAATATTCAACGCTGTAATAGTTGATATACTATAAATTTATTAATTAAAAAAAAATTACTATTGCTAATTTTCATTTCAATCGTCTAACTTTAATTGAATGCGTGAAAAATGACTCCAATTCATTTTAAATTATTATCTATTACAGATAAAAAAATTGCACAATTTAAGTAGTATTTTTTTAAGAAAAAGTTAACCTTTTAAGGTAAAATTTGAGTATATACCAAAACAAAGAGCTAGTTTTTCTTATTTTTGGGAATATAATATAAAAATTCTTCAATAATCAATATTGACTTTTGTTATTCTTAAAGATTTTTATTTGAATCGTGTAAGTTTAATTAAATGGATGAAAATTGATACTATTTCACTCAAAATTCAATTATTTATCGTATTTTCAAGAAACCAAATATTTCAAATCAAACAGCAAGTTTAATACATATATAAAAATCGTTGAAAAATCAACATTGAATTTTGTTGCTATTTGCTCGGTACACAACAATATCATTTTACGATAAATATATAAAGTAAGTCTTCTTCTTGATTTAGCGCTGCAAGAGTTGATTCGTTAGTAGAACATGCACGTTTGCGCATTTAATTGTATTAATTTCAATGCATCGATGCGATATCATAATTTTTTTTCTCCAGCGCGCCGAAAAGAAAGTTTTTTTTATATGTATTTATTTATGTTGTAGCGCGATTCGAGTACGCACACACACACACTCTAACACACCATGCAAGCATAGACTTTCTAGACCTAGGGGATGATGTTATTATGGGTATTTATATATTTTCGGCATTGTCTAAAATTAAAACTTCGACACAGCGTATGTGGCGTTTTTCTTTGGAATTAAGCGAGCGTGTAAACGCTACCGTTTAATTAGCAGCCGCTCTAAAAATCCACATTTTCTCGCGCACTTGATTCTTGTTTTTTTTATTATTATCATCAGCGCTCGATGCATTGGTAATTGCCTTGCACTTGCAAATGTGGCGCTTATATAAGAATTATGCAAATATCTCGTTGTCAATCAGAAGGCGGATATAATAATAAAAAATATGCTATAAATAATTAATTCATTGTTGTGGCGACTTTCTAGCGAATTTACGAATGCCTGCAATTATCACATCTATCCGTCAGGTGCGCGTTCATAATCACATCATAGCTGTACATCGATATCACAGCTATAATAATTGTGCGCTGAAAATATAATCAATTTGCTGTTAGCGCGTTGGTGCCATTGTATTATCAACGAGCTTGGAATTTAATTAATCAAGCCAAATGATTATAGATTTTCAATCAACATGCGCCAAGATCGCTGTTGATTTAATAGCTTAGAATTTAATAAGATTTCAATACAGTTAGGCTTTAATACCAGCTGAAATAAAAAAAGAGACAAGACATACTAATTTAATATTAACATTTGCAGGGGACAGTTATAAAGCATACAATGTTATCGCATCCTTCATCTTAATATTATAATCTCATATAATAACAAGTTTAAATTTAATGTGGAATAAAATTTATATTAACATTCCATTCATAAAATATTTAAAACATTCTGTGTGTATTATTCTTGATAATTGTTGTTGGATTTTAAACCTCAAATACTTCATTGTTGTTATTTATAAAAAAAGCATCGTGTTTGTATACGTATAGTTTATAAACTCTATTAGTAGTGACTCGGCTGTTTCTAAATTACATGTAAAAAAACATAAAATACAATACGTATTAATCACCAATTTCTAATTGACTCATTTCTAGTTAAAATTGTGATAAAAACCAGAATGTGTTACAACACATTAAACAATAAAAAAGTATGTAATCTAGCACACACAATTTTGGCTGGCAATTTTATGCATCTCCTGGCTATATAGTATAGTAGTTTGAAAGTGCAAAGAAATTCATTCTAGCTTTCATCGAATGCGCTCGATAAGGGCATCGTCTAAACTAAAATGTATGAATGACCACCGCAAGCGGTTGCAATATTATAGTCAATATACTCGCGCAACAAGTTAATTATTTTGTTTATACTGCGACGACGTGTGCTTTAGCATTTAGCAACTTCCTCGCGGCCCGGATGCGCATAATAGACAATGATAAACTTCGCGAGATACGTAATTATTTTTAATGCATTGCATAGAATCATCGCCAAGACGTGTTGATTGCGGCAATTCTGCTCCAGGATCACCTGTTGAAAATGTGCAATTGTATTTGATAACAAAGTCCGACAGACAGCAAATCGATTTGCCAAATATTTACTGAACCATTTTCGTATACTGAATCATTGCAAATTTCCAATAAAAAAATAAGAGGAATGCAATTAATGCACCCAATGAAAGACTGATGTTGATGTTCTCAGGCAGCCAAAAAATTTAAATTGAAATAAAAACATAAAATATGTAAATTTTTAAAACATGCAGCAAATGTTGGTTGGTAGGCGTCATCGGCACAATTACACAATTCTGCTGAAAAAGACAAAAATTTGTGTAGAATTTACTACATTGGCGTGGATTTTTGTCGTTTAACAACATGTTAACTGTTTTTGTGCATTTTTAAAGACTTATAGGTTAACATGAGAAGAAATTTTCTTCTATTCTTAATTTTAAAAGGGTTATTGTGCCTGCTTTACTCATTCACATCATTTATTGATGTGTATTTTTGTCATTTAACAATTTGTTAACTTTTGCTGTGTGTTTTTAAAGATTTATAGCTTAAAAGCATAAGAAAATTGTGAAAAATACCATAATTTACAAGATTTTAAGTAATTTGATTGCATTTTTTATTCCATTGATTCCCATTGCCATGTTTTTATGTGTCAATACAATTACTTTTCTGCTGAAAAAGATAATAATTTACTTTATTTTTTTTTTTAATAATGCATTAATTTTGCTACGCGCTTTTAAAAATTTATAGCTTAAAAGTAGAAGAAAATTGTGATAAATGTCATAATTTGTAGGTTTTTAATTGCCTAGTTTAATTGTTGATTTAGATAGAAAATATCTAAAATGCATTTTTTTATTCAACTTATTGCCGTTGGCCATTATGGCTGAAAACTTTCTTCCATTCTCAATTCTAAAATCGTTATTATTATTAAGCCGGCTTTACTAATTCACATTTTTTTCCCACATAAGCGCGTAAACAAAGACGTGAATCATCATTACCAGTTGAACGATAGAGTGTCCGGACAATTTTCGTCGACGACGGTGAATCATTCCAA
>JARJDW010022314.1:0-30988 GCA_030264715.1 Adinopsis sp. GC000173 | reverse complement strand
TAAATATATGGAATTTATCGCGCGATTTTGCATAGAAACGCAAACATTTCTATATAGTTTTGAGGTTGGGAATACAGTTAAATGTTAAAATTCAGCTGTATATTCTTTGCACAGAATTTCGTTTTAAAATAATGAACTTCTGATTAGAAATTCATTTAAATGATATACACTTTGAGTGTAAGTTTTTATTTTATAGTTGGTTCATTCGTTACATTAAACGTGTAAACGGTGATGCATTTTTGTTAATTGTCATCATCACAATTATCAAAATTGTTTACAAATAAGAAATGATGAAATTACTTATAGTGACTTAGATCATACAAAATGAAATAAAAAAATCAAATTAGACTTACATAAATAACAATTAAGAATCACAAAGATCACGATTAGTAAATATAGTCTGAAACTATAGAACATTAAACATTTCTTAGAAATACAATATTAAATTAATTGTGAAAAAATATTGATTTATAAGACAACTTTTGAAATCATGTCATAAAAATAGTGACAAATCATGTTTTTGATTACTTGTTAATATAAAAGAACAATGTAAAAATATAATATTCATTTGAAAGATATAAAGATTTTGTAACGGGATTTATTTAACAATTTTGCATAGAAACGCGCACAGCTACAGTTTTTATGATTTAAATGCAGTTAGATTATGAACTTGGTATGTATTGCTAATTTCTCCAAGCAATTTTTGATTCGAAAATAGCATTTTATTTTAACGTAATGAATCAGAAATGTCCGATCTTGTTGGCAATGCAAACAATACCACATTGGCGCCATTATCTACAAAAGTGCAGGAATTTATTAATACTACCATCAGATAGGGTCACTTGTTAATGCCCTTCATCATCAATTCATAATTGCATTAAATAGACTGTGACAGGTATGGTGTTCAGTTAATTACAACACAAAAGAACCACTTTAAATACCACTATGTAGGTATTATAAAATAATGAAGACATAAAGGGCTTATTAAATAATGCAGTAAAGTAATGGTTATAGTTATTTAAATGCGATAAAGAGTGTTGAATATCTAATGATTCTAAGTGAGAAGTTTGAGTATGATTAAAATTAGGACTGACGCGCCTGCTATACGGCAATGAAAATGGGTTAAAAGGAATTTTTAGGTTATGAACTTCTCATTTAAAATACCTTATCATTGAACAGTCTTCATAGCAGTGATTCTGAATTTTTTTAGTATGGCCCATTATTAAACTGCCGGTCACGTAAGATTAATATACCTGAAAGATAAAAAATGGCAACTGTCATAAACGCGCATATGAGTTTTCAGAAGGTATTTCCGGAATTTCAATATATTCATTTTTCCAATTATAAAGTATATTAAAAATGTGCGAAAGAGTTACTTATTGCCTATATAAAATTGGATGTAAGTTGGGAGGAATAAAATTCATCTAGCAAGTGGAACCCATTGAATTTGCCCCTATATTTGTAACACTTTACACACTTTTTCAATCTGACTTCCGTTTCCACTGCGCAAGTCCGGAAGATGCAGATATTAATTGACAGTGGCTCTACAGCTACAGTAATCTTTTCTCCTCTTTTGCAGCACACTAATAAACATTGTAGTCCAATGCGACAAATATAAACACTACTAGTTTGTGAATTATGCACTGTTATTTATTTAATTTTTTTTTACTACATAGTAAATGATCACAAATTAGTGTGTATTAAAGTTTTTGGATTTGTTTTGTATTAACAAACTTCAAAAATTTCTGTGCCAGAGGAATATTACTTGAGAATCACAGCTTAACCAGTGAAAAGTTATAGTAAAACCATTTTTATTTTAAATTTGTTTATTTAGCACTATCAAATCATGGATAACGACAATCGCGTCATTACGTATAGCACTAACTCTTATAAGAATTTAATTATAGATAAGCCTTAAATACATAATTGCATTAAACAGACGATAAAAAGCTATTTCTGTTAATTGAATTGATCGGAATTTATAAAATATAAAAAATGTGTTTTTCATGGAAGTAAAATATGTATGACCTAATCGTTAAACTTATTATTATATGATTTGCAAAAATATTTATGAATATTAATTACAGGCACTTTTTTTATTAATTAGTTGCACTGAAAAGCTGTTTTTTGTTTCACTAACAAAATACTTTGTTGCGGTTTTAGAAAATGAAATAGATGTAAAGCGATTTTACAAAGAAATGAAAGCAAGACAGCTGCAACATTTATGATTTAAATGTTGGATTTTCCAAACCCAATTTTATTCTAAATTAAGTCGATCTATATTGGCTTTATCAATAATTAGTGGAATAAATATCATCGTAGAAATTTATCATATTAACTGTCAAAGGCTTTGCAATCGGAATCCTATAATACTTGTTTATTGTCATATACAAGACGCTGAATGTCTGTGAGTAAATTACAATATAATACAAGACATGCGTTCCATTGATGGAATTAAATTAAGAAGATAGAGGATGCGATCCATTTGCGCCGCTTGTGTTGACGACGAATCATTAAAAGTGTGAAATTTTATGAGTTTAAATTGTTATTTATTTGCTTGAATGCATTGCATTTCGTTTTGGCTTGCCATCATCGGCAAAGACGCGCACATTTTCCACCCACCCACCCGCCGTTCGTTCGTTCGCTCGCTCGCTCGCGCACTGCGCGTGCATAAAAAAACCAGTATTACGACGATGATCTCATCATCGACACTCGGGCCGCATCCTAACTGTTTTTCGTGTCGTTGTTGCAACAAGTTGAACGTTGCGGAGTGAAGGGAAGATATAATAAAGAAGCACAGAAAGAAAGGAAAAAAAGTACGAACGAGAATGAGTGGATGCGGTACGACGCTGGCGTGTATTCCTGTTGTTGCCTTTCTCACTACGCGCGTCTATTTTTAGGCCTGATTCTTTAAATACGAAGGCGTGTGATGGATGCGCACATTTAGAAAACGCCGCACGTCTAACTATTTTTGCCATTAATCGCCCGAAAACGGGATTGCTTTTTTTCTATCTCATTATTGCGTCGACGGTCCAGTGTGATTAATTAACTAGTTAATCATCGATAGTAATCATATCATTTATTACGTTTCAATTTATCCTATATACAGGGTGTTTACATTACATGTTTAATAATTAAGCCACATTTACAACTAGAGAAGTTTCTTCTGTGATATTTTATGTAATTCAGCACTTGCAAAAAGCTGATTTTAAATTCTGTATTATTTCATATATTGGAGATGTTGAGTGTGGATTTGCCGAAAATCTATAACAAATTTATTCATAATTTCGTAAAAAATTGAATTTTCTTCGGAACTTTTATGTGCTTTAAGCAATAAAGTGTTGATAGTCTATTTGAGTAAATATTACAGTGGCCTTTAAACCGGATTCCATGATACCTGGGATTCTACGATTCAAAATAAAAAATTGAAATTTAACCCAAATTCATCGCAAGATGTCCATGGTAAATTAAATTCTTATCCTCCCGAGTTCGTCGCTCTCGCTCTGTTACATGTGTTCCTTATGAGAAAAATTATTTGCATCTAAAGCAAGCTACGAGCTTATTACTAAAGATATTAAGTTCATTCAAAAAAGAAATTAAAGTTAAATAACACCTCCAGACTGGCAGATAAGCGTTTTTTTTTCATCCAAAAAAAGCCTTTTTGACACCGAAATTAGAATATAAGAAATGCACTATTTTGCGTCCATTTTCTACGTTCTAATTTTGATGTCGAAAAGCCTTTTTTAAAAAAAATACCTATCTGCCAACCTGGGGGTGTCATTTAACTTTAATTTCTTTTTTGAACGAAGTTAATATCTTTAATAATAAAAGCTCGTGGTTTGCTTTAGACGTAAATAATTTTTCTCATAAGGAACACATGTACTCGGGAAGAGTAGCCATAAAGCTAATTAGCTGACAAATTGTCAGTGTTGTCACATGTATACCAATTTTTAAGTGTTTGAAGTTATTGTCGCGGATTATGTATGTTTAGTGCTTTATAAACTGAAGGTTGTGTTTGAATACAACCAGGGTATCACACATAGAGAATAAAGTACATGCCAAATAGCGAAAAAAAAATTCCCACGAAGACTTTTAGCCCTATGTCCCAGTCCCCTTGATTTAAGCTGTGGGATCTTATTTTTTTGAAGCTGCGAGGAAGCGACTTCCAGTTTTTTCTATAAATATTTCTAAAAATTTGAAATTCATTTTCTATTAGCTACTTTATTTTCTTTACATTTTTTACTAATTTGTAACCGAATTGTTTAACAAATGTGATTGTTTGAGAAAATATGTTGGTTGAAGGACGCCAGTAACGTCATTTTGTTTGCATTACACTGAATTTTCGCATATTAAATACTATTTGTTTGTTGTTTTACTTAAATCAATTGTAATTAGCCAGTACTAGGAAAAATAAAAGCTATTTGACAGGGTAAAATTGCTATATCTATAATTATACTATTTTTTTTAAGTTTCTAGTACGGTTTATTGTCTAATTTCGTGTCTGAAAAATGCATGTTGCATTTGGCAGACTTTTAATCCACACGATCTCCCAATAAAAGGGATAATAAAAACTACAGCACTGTTGCCGTCAACCTTTATAATTTCAAAAAATCAATTAGCTAAACAATTGCAACAGTTGCTTGTTGAATGACGCTTCATGACGTCATCAATATGTTGCTGTCAATGTACAGTGTTGCCATTTATTTTAATCTCTTGGTGTTAATTGATATTAAAACAATGCTTCATAACTAGTATAGACTTTATTTTAGATGTTTTACACTTTGCTAAATAATTTCAAATAAAATATCGATAGAAAATGCTATTAAATCTTGGTGAAACGTAATGAATTTATAAATCACAGGGTATTTTATTCACAAAATAAACGTAATAATTAATTTCAGTTATTAAGTCATAATCAAAAGATATAGAATCAAGTGGGTCTGATACTCTGAAAACTTATATCAAAATTTCAAGTTACTATAACCACCAACAAATAATGATGGCCTAATTGCCGAAATTAATGAACTCATTAAGTAAATTTAGTGAATATTATTTTATTAATTTCAAACATATTTACTTCACGATTAATTTACATCTTAGCTTTTCTGGAAAATCCCATTTTTTCTTATTTGGATCATCTTACTGTTCATTTCTACAAGATAATGAAAAAATACAGCATCTAATTATTTACTTATTTGGAGTACTTACATGAACTTTTCAATTTTCATTTTATAATACAATGGAAAAACATTGTGCATCGGAGAAATTGTAAATGTTTGTCTTATTGTAAGTTATATTGAAGAATATATGCAGAAGTTTACAAGCAACAAACTTTGTTGTCTCTTCTTTGTTTACATTCAATTAGTTGAGGAATTTAAATATTTGCTACCACTTTGATCCAGAAAGCAAAATATTAATATTTCTTCGTCTAGAAACGTGCTTTATTCGAAAACATACATACACACTTGTCAAAAATTTGTAAAAATTTGATAAAGTAATGCAGTGCGGTGCGTTAAGAATCATTTCCCGTATTTATATTATTTTGAAACGCTTACCTTGTCGGTATTGTTTACATGTATAGAACGCCATGCTCTAATAATAAATTAAATATTAATGTTAGCGAAATTGCTCATTCACTTTTTGTTTACTTGCGCGGAGGCGCTAAAACGCTTTTAAAAATTACGAAAGAGTACACACACTACATACAAAAAGCAAATGAAAAAACGTGTTGTGCGGTCGTTTATTTAAATTGTATTTTACATTACGTTACTTTACGTTAATTTTAAAATAAACTGGCTACGTTTAACGATTTTTTTTCCTTCAAATGTGTAATAAAATGACGCAAAACTGAAATTTTATCGCCTAGTGGTTGCTGCTGGCAACGTGGTGGCCTCCTTATTGATCCTCGAGCCGTTTTTGCGCTATTTTGCCACACGTACTCTTTTATTTCTAAAAACCATTTTATTTATTGTTGCGGGAGAGAACAAGTAAACGTGTACATGTGGGCGATTTGTTGGTTCGATGTGCTATAGGGCTAGGATTCGTGTGCGTGCTTGCATATGATGTGTAATTTGTCTAGAAAGGCGGACGGCGGCGCATTTTCGGCGGTTTGGCGGGCTGCGAAAGTCGTTGACCGACCGGGACGTCGCGGCGCCGCTAAATTACACACGCACGATGCAGCACACAATGGAATGGAGCGCGCGGCGTACACACACCAACAACGTCGAATCGATTTTTATTGGCTAAATGTTTAATGTTTGGGGGGCCAGGCACGTCGAACTTTTATATATATAGGGTGTCCTCGTAAAATAAAATAAGCAATCATCTTAAGCAAACATGCTGTTACATTTTTTTTGTATCGAACTAGGATAATATTTAGGATGCAGATGGTGTTCTTCAAAAGTTTTTTTATTTGTTGCGGTTGTTGAGGAAGAGTAGTTTCAATTTTTGTTTTAAATAGTTTTTCTTCTAGAAGTTTTTAACAGACTAAAGTCTAGATTAAACCCAGGAACAAAATCTGAAAAACAATTGCAATGCAACATTGTTTCTTCATATAGATATCTTTATGCAATTCCATCTCCACGCCTACAGATTCAAATGTAGCTGCAACACGCAACTTTCCGGTGTTTAAATAAGTTTTAAGAATAAGAATTATTACAATTTGTCGCATGCGCAGATCGATAAGTCATTGAAACAACCAATCAATTTGAATTTAAACCAACATGAGTGTCCCAATGCACACAGAGGAAACACAACGTTCATTATTCCAAAACATTTTAAAGGAATTATTCATTTATATTTAGCACTATTCAGAAAAGTTAATGAACATGACAGAAATATCATAGACGAGCTTGAAATTTATTCTTGACAGGCATGTTCTGGACATTATTACTAAGCGTCTACTAAGCTTAAAGATGTAAATCAAGTCTTAACAATACGCATGATTCTTGCATTACAAAAATTTTGATATAAAATGTGATCGAAAAGAGAGGCAGCATTAAACTGTTGAAGAAAGCGTAAACATTTTCGAATCTTTCTGCAGCACATTAGAAATATTTATTATGTTAAGTATAGAAGGTTGTTATTAAAAATGTATGAGTTTATAATGTAAACTTAGAAATATCCATTACTCAGATTCATATTTGGCGAAAGTCTGTTTTGGTGAGTATGACTTTATCGGACATATTCGGAAACTAGTACTGATAAATATTCTTTAGGATTCTTGATGCAGGTGTTATAAAAATGTAAATATTGACGCCAATAAAGAATAGTCATCCTTAACAATAAATCAGTCGCGTGCACTAAAAAAGAACTTTACTATATCTGATTCTAGTTTCAGTTGCTGTCATGTACAATAAACTAAACTTTGATTTTATTTAGAAGGACTTCCTTGCGATTGAAAAATGTGATCAGTATAAACTTTGCTTTCATTTTAATTTCGATATTGAATTTTTATACAAACTTGCAGAACTCTCTCATACCCAAAAAGTTTACCGTGCAGAATTTAAATTTCTTTAGAGAAACGTTTGATAAATTCAGATCCAATAAAAGTTACTACCTAAAATTTTAAACTATGTCCTGAAGTTTTACAAACTTAATAATAGAATTACTTCTTTTGCTTTGATTATTCTCTTTTATAGTTTATTTAATGTTGCATTGAAACAACTTTTTAACTACCAATAAACGTAGATTACAGTCTATTGTGAGTACCTACGATAAAGTTTACAAATATACCATCTTACTGTTACAAATTGTTGATGTTTTGTAGCATCTAGCAAATTTGTCAAAAAATATTAGGAACATTATGTTGAAGCAGTCTAAAAGCACAATACATATATTTTTTAAACTTACATTGTTGGCCATTTAATTTTAAACTAATGTAATAAATAGTTCCAAATGGTTGCTTTAACCTAAATTTATTTTTTTCTCAACGCATGTTTTTGTGCTGTTTAGCACGCAAGTATTCGCATTAGAAAATCCTATAAAAGGTTAAAATTGTGTGAAATTGCTATGAGCAACGGATGGGTTAATTTGTGATGGTTTTGGCAATGTTTATCGTGCTGTTGTAATTTTAAGTCATTTCTATTAAAGTTTTATTATTAGATAAACAGCAAACAAAGAAACATTTCGATTTTAGCTAGATAAAATTAATTTTTAACACTTATTCACATGTTAAGGTTGTATTCAATAGATGCTGAAAATTGTTGAAAAAGCTCTTTCCACACAAATTACCTAAGTGACGCCGGCTTTGATGATAGTAACTTTGTTATCGCAACGCTTGCGAACTAATAAAACAATTATCTTATTTGTAACTTGCTAGATAGATTGCTATTTGGTCAATTACTTTGAATCACAGACTTGAGTTTAAATTACGTCAAAGTGTTAGTCCAAAAATAAATCATATAAAATTATTTCATATGAGTTGACTTATTTCTGATTTTCTTTTGCATTATTGAAAAAGAAATTAAATATCTTGAAAGTTAACCAGATGCTAACATTTTGCAACCTGTATTAAATGATATTTGCCACGCCAGTACCGTTTACTCAGAACATATAAAACTTTATTATAATTCTTTTAATGAACAGCTAGTCCTGAAGTTGACCCAGTTTTTTATTGTCCACTTGGCTCCCATCAAATTTTCAGTTTCGCTGGTGGAAACAAAAACAAAACAGTAAAGACTAGATGAAAATCACTGTAATTTTGTTTTTTATGATCCTCTTAATATTTATGAAAGGCAATTTGTGCATCAAAGTTCCTACATTAGAAGCAAGCAAAATGTAGTAAACACAGCGTTTGCTTTTAAACATTGATTAAAATTTGTTTCTTTGAACGTGTGACCTATTTTTTTATTGTCTATTCGATTTGCATTAAATATGCAAATGTTTTTTTCTCTGCATTCTACCATAAAATTGGTAACGCTGTACAAAAATGGCTGAAGGGTTTAATAAAACAGTTAATATTTAAAAAGTTTGCCATCATTAATTCTGAATGCGCTGAATCTTCATCCACTAAATATATTTTTATACAAATTCGTTGGCCTATTTTTTCCTTCCTTGAGTTTTTCATCCGGTTATCTTTAATAGAATATCTCTCAAAGGAAATGAAACTAAAATTGAAAAATGTTTAATTTATAATATTTTAGAAATGTAGATGCAATTAAAAGTCGAAGTAGAGCAGACTGAATGAACAATTGGCAAACAACAAGTTGGCAACACATCATTAGCAGAGATATGAATAAGATCGAATCATAATGTAAACATTATTTTATAGATCATTAAAATTTTAACTAAAGGGCGTTAAAAACTGTTAGGTAAATAATACACAATACACAATTTGTCATATTTAATTATGAATTTAAATGCCCACTATTGGTTTTAATATTAAATATCTATTTATTTTTTACAAATGAAAAACATAAAAATATTAACCATTTACCTTAAAATGATTTAATTAAAGATTTATATCATTAGTTAATTATATCATGAGTTAGATATTTTAATAAAACAATTGATATAAATGAGAGTAGTGTTAGAAATAATATATTTTTTAAGAAACAGTTATTAAAAAAAGTAACAACATATTGTATAATTGAATAATATATAAATTTTAATATTATTGTGAAATTTAAATATAACCATCAAAATATCACACAGCATCAGAAAAATAATATTGCTTAACAAATAGATCTAATCATAGACTAGTAATAGACTATATTATTATTAGTTAAAGATAACAATGAGAAACATTTAACTGATGCATAACTTGAGTAAAATACAAATAAACTATAATATAATAATAGTATTAGAAGAAAAAATATGTAAACTCTGTTATTCTACCATCTGTTATCAGTCTTAGAAACAAACGGAGCGATTCTTTATTATATGCATATATTATTCTTGGAAAATGTCGATAACAAAAGTAAGGAATTTTGATAACAATTCATCAAATAGGATTGTTTTTCTTAAGAAACGTAATGCTTGTTAATGAAAATTATTGTTTCTTTTGTAAACCAATGGTTTCTAATAAAATTTAATGGATTTCATGAAATTTATAATAAATAACTGACATAATTAAATGGCAACTATGCTCAAGGCTTAATTTTGAAATTCACGAGCCCTGGCCAAAATATTACCCCCGTTACCCGTTATCCACAATGCAGTATTATTGTGTAATGTAACTTCTACATATTTGAGCCAGAAATGCAATTAATTTATGTAAGATCATGTCTTATGAATAGAGAAACACCACAAGATCGGTTTTTCCTTCCATTTTAAGCAAGTCTTCAGACAGAATTTCTCAAAATTCAAAATAATTAAGATCATTTTTTATAACAAATGTAAGAAATTTTCCAAAATTATATTATTTTTCGTCTAAAAGACCGCTTTCTTGTAATCACTTACACAATAAAAATGTATTTGTTATTAAAATATTGTCTTTTTAAGTATAAAACAGACAAATTTACTGATTAAATTTTATTTCATCTCAAAAAATATACTTATACACGGTTTTTCTCAGCATAATGCGTATTTGCGTACCTTGCTTTCTTTGTGGCAAATTAAAATCGATTTATTCACCATTTTACAATATAAAGTGCTTGAAGTTCGAAATTTAAGTCTTATTCTTCCTAATGTATACGATGAGACCAATAACAAAATGCCAAAGACAATCTAAAGGTTATCGAAGCCTATAAATTGAGGGCTTATTATCCGATCTGTTCGCAATTACCATGCATTAGTTATCACAAATTTAAGCGAAACCATTTGGGATATCCGGCATAGCCATGAAATCTCAATTCGCACTCAAAATTTGACACCTATCAAATGTTGCGTTACTCATGGTTAATCTCATCATGTTTGGATACTTTAAGAAATCTTCCGTTTTGAACTCAATGTTTGCAACTACATACACTTAATTGCATATTTAACCGCGATTAACATTTAGATTGGCAAAACTTGATTAAATATGAATATTACATTTACACAAACTATAACTTTCGAAGCAAATGTTGCCAATCTAAAATTTTAATCACAGCCTAGTTTAATTCGGTTTTTTTTCTCGATAATGTGGTAAATAATTGCTTTTGAAACGTTTTTAGAGCATCATTTATATAGTCATTCCAAGAAAGTCGAGTTAAAATGGTGAAAATCACTATAGGAAATAGTTTTTTTACAAGGAAGGGAATGCTTTAATTTTTATTATACAATAACAAAACATGTTAACGTTTTTCAAAACCGCTCATTAATCCAGATTTTGGCCTTGTATTTTATCTATTATGCAAATTTTATAGCAAAAAATTGAATGAACACTGCTGTACACTTTAAAAAACACGCACAATTGCAAATTCATGTTTTATTTATTTATTTATTCGTTTTGTATTTAAAAATTTGTAGCTATTTAATCGCGAAAATGAAAACCGAAAAAAAAAACTTTCTCTTCGATGTAATTACATTTTTATTCCACATTCGACTCGATTTCATGTGCATCAATATAAATAATTAATTAATTAATAAAGAATGAAAAAAATAGAATGCGAATTGTTGAACGCGCATCAAAACGAGCGTGAAAATTGTTATGAATTTGGGTTAATTAGCATTTTCACTCGCTGTCCCCGTTTTTCCTTCATCCAGCGACTTCCACAGCTCGCTGACGCATCGCAAATTTATATCGCATGGAAATGCGATAATCTTGCGTAATCAGTTCATTGACTTACCTATATCACTAATTTTCTTCTGCAAATATTGATTAATTATACAAAAAGTAGGAAATAGTTAATATCTAAAATATTTTTTTAATTAATGTCAAGTCTGAGTATAAGAATGAAAAGTAACTAAGATATATTTTCTTATTTTATATTAATTAAAATAGTTTTGCATTTCTAAACTTTTAGATTGTTAGTGAATCATCAAACAATTGTTGTAATTAGTTTAAAAATACTTCCTGAAATTGTCATAAGTAATTATTTTAATGTTTTAATTAATTCATTATTCAATTACAATGAATTTTCTTGTGATAAAGTAATTGTTTTTAAATCTAATCAAAATTTGTTTATTCCCGTCAAAAATCTAAACAAATATTAAAGATATATATGAATGAAGTGTAGTGTAAAGAAGTGATTAACCACAAAATGATAGTTTTGCGTGAATCAGTGTCAAAGTTTCAATCAAAAAATAGAAAATAGAAAAAAATAGTTATCTAAATATAAGGTGACCTTGCTATTGTTTAGTTTAATTAGATGACCACTTTATTAAGTTGTAAATAAATATAGGACATGAAAAAAATTCACTCATTGATACAAATGTATAATAATTTTCCGAAAATCTTTCCATTTGCTGTTGGAAAGAACAAAGGACAATCATCTGTTAGTCTAATCAATATCGAATGTAGGACCCTTCTTTTAAGGCGATGCTTGTAAACCGCAAGGAAATTTTGCCAATCTTCTGAGATAAAAGATACCACAATGAAAAGCGTAAATTTCATCTTTATCTTTCTTTCACATATGTATTTGCTTTATGCAAGTATACTGGTCTGCAAAAAGTTTTCTGGTCCGCGAATAATAAAAAGTTAAGAAACACTGGTTTAAGCGATAGCTTTCAACGTGGGACAAGTTATGTTAATATGGAACTGTCCCACGCAACTTGGGACGTCTGGTTTTCTTTATTCTTTCATTGGCGATTGCCCAATATTTGTTTATATACAGACAAATATTTCATGTAAATCGGAGTGCGAAATTTTAAAGCTTCATTTTAAGAAAAAGTCTGGCTTTATAGATTCGGAAAAATACAACGATTTATATTTCACCTTACTATTATTCTATACATACTTGGAATAATCTAGATGAAAAACAGACAAATATTATATCTGGCAATATGGCGTTTGCGATCCACTTGTGAAATAAACTACAAATTCAACTAGAAAAATACAAAAGAATGAAACCAGGGTCTTTAAAATTTAATAAAATTTATGCGATTTATGTTAATTGATAATTATTCTCTCATTTTGGCAATTAAAAAAAAATTGGCATAAATTTTGTGCTAATAATACAATGCGGCTCACATAAAAACATTGCGGAATAAGTTCGTTGACTCTTATCACATCGAGTGACATAATTTATGCATTTTTTTTCTAAACAAACAAAATGCTCGTAAAAACGATTCCGCTGCTTTTTCACACAAGAACGGCAACACAACAACAACATGTGCGATAAAATCCCCGCAACAACGTTTCGATGCGTATGCACCAGGAAGCGGCCGCCGATGTGCGTCACTGCCCTGCCACCCCATTGTTTCACAAGCGCGCTAACAACGACGACAAATATTTAACTTTTCTCTATCTATTATCTATCGCTATAGATTTGAAATAATAATATTAGTAATGCGTTTTTTGTCCTTTTCTCTGCCATTTGAAGCTTATTGTACTTTTTTTATTCGATTTTCGAACGTGCGAGGATATAAAGAAACCAAGAAGATAAAGCGACTTCTCGAAAAGTCAACGAACTGGACAGGCAGGCACGTTTCATCATCACTCAACAACAACAACAGCAAATTGTTGCGTTGTTTGGGTTGCCTATCCAAAAAAATTAATCGGGTTTTTGAACCATCTTAATATATCAACACAAAGGTAAACAAATGCTTTAAAAATTCGAAAAGAAAGACTATCTCTAATAGTTAGACGTGGCATAAAAATGATCAAAAGTTTGCTTACGAATATGTACTTGTAGTCACTGAGTAACAAATTGTTATACTTTTATTAAAATAAGGGCGTAAAAATGTGGCAAAACACCGTAATAATACATTATGTAACAGCACTAAATGAACACAATTTATTAGCCTTGAAAAAATTAAATACTTGTAAAGTTATAGGTATGGATATCATATTGGTCTCCAAAAAACTAAAAATGAATTGCGGTATAAAACGAATATAATTCATTAACAGAGCAACCTTTTTAAGAAAATCCGAAATATATTTATTATGCATCTCATACCAATTAGAAAAAAAATGACAAATACAACAATTTCGACCGTTAGACTTATAAACGGAAAAGTTAGTGAAATGGAACAAAAACTAATAAAGGACTTATAATGTTATCAAGTTTATCTACGCAATGATGCCTAAAATAGGGGAATGTCTTTTATAGAGACTTCATAAAGGGCACAAAAATGGATAAAAATTGAAGATTAAATGTTTTACTTCTGTTTAAAATATTGTCTTTTATGCGAAAAAAATTACCTACGAAGTGATATAAATATTATAATCAAAAAATAAATATTTTCACATAACATTTTATGTTGGGATGGTTTCTTTAACTCTGTTTCGTATTATTATTATGGAAAATATGGCCGTAGCAAATATTTTTAATGAAATCTAAAATTTTCCATTTTTATACATCAAATTACTAACAGTAATATATAATTAGAAAATGTAATTACATTACAATAAATCCCAGTTTTTGCCAATTTATGACCATTTATCATTTTTAATAGAAATAATATTTGCTAGACAAAATTAATTAGTCAAAAGCATTTCAATACGTCATAGCGATTTGGCGACTTATTTCCATTATGAATATGTTCTTGAATTTAAATACCTTTTTATTTCAACGTATTTACTTGTGATCAAATTGCCAGTTGCGCTATTTTTTCAATCAAAGACTTTGTATCGCTTATGATAAAAGCTTATCTGGTTAAACTAGATAAAAAGGTATTATCAGATTTAATATCGGACAATCATTTGAATTCCCAGAGAATAGTTTTCAAGCACTATTTACTGTGAAGTTATTGCATATTGACTGTATATAAATGAAAGTGATATTCACAAATTTTACAATGGAATCATAGTGTCAATTTGTTGTTGTACTATTCCCACTTTTTATTATAAAAATGTAGAAATATTATCATAAGCAAGTATAGTAAGGCCGGGACAAATTTCTAGGTAAATTTTTGATAAATGTTAGAATCAAAATTTCACTTACGGTCTTACGGATTGAGTCACCACAGCCCCGGTCCTAAAGTTGACATACTCATCGAACGTTTTTAAGCATTTTTGTATTCTTCCATGAAAATAATTTTAATATATTGATATATTGATTGATCCATTCACACCGAATTACACTGAAATACTATAGTTTATTTACAGTGTATCTCAAAGTTGACTTAAAATAAAAGAAGAACAAAAATTTGATGAACTCTCCTATTGTTTTTTATTAAATTATTAGATAAATTTAAGAAAATTATCTGAAGACGATTTCCAAGCTGATCATCAAAATATATTGACTAAATATTTAAATATCTATGTGTCTTTACTAAAAGTTTATAAGCTAATACTAAATTTTTATAAATTGATTCGAATGTATTAGTAAACAATAATAGCCCAGCATATCTATTAAATTCAATGTTTTTTTATTAAATGACTTTAAATTATTATATTACTGTTAATTAAACTATGCAATATTCAATTTAATAATTCATTTTTAATAGTAACACGATAACTTGCAAGTTTTTATTAAACACTGCTATTTTAAATTATGACACGACTTTTATGACGGCCTTAATTTTTTCCATCATCTTAACGATTGTTTGGAATTTTGTTGCTATTTTTAACTTTGTTACATTAACTCCACCGAAAATTATATGAAAAAAATAACATCAACATTTCAAATTTATGAATAAAATATTTCGCTGTTAAATTAGGCAAATGTGTCATATATTTTAAATTACACTCCTGAAATTTTAATTGAAATTGTACTGTTTTTGCACCGCAAATTATTGCGTTATTTGGGTTGCCTAGCGAAAAGAAATCGGCTTTTTTTGTATTCAAGGTTGTGTGCCGTTCGATTAAATTTCGCCAATTTCATTTTTTTGTTCTTGTTGTTGTGTTGTTGCTGTTTAAACACGCACGTCCAGATACCAAAAGGATCAATTTACTACACGATTACATCATCGCTGAGAAAACATAGTGTGGTTGCATAATTCGACCGCTATTACCTTATAATGTGTGCATGCAAAGATACGTTTTTGATTAGGTGAATAATTCAATTAGAGCTAATTAACCCCGTACGCGCTAACCTAAATTTCTCAGGTCAAATTAATCATAATTTTCGTGTTTTTGAGCGCGCTGTTATGAAATTTTATTCAATTTGTTGGCTTCTACCGCTTAAACTATCGCATTCTAACCAAAAAGTTCATCAAACTTTTCATACAATATTTGTAAGAAATTAAGTGATCAGTAAATATTCATATCCGGAACAGGATTTTACTTTTAACAACTGATAATTAATTGTTCATGTTGCTTTTATAAAAATCAGAATCTCTTAATTGTATTGTAATTAATTATTACAAACTTTAATTAGATTATGAAATTCGTATAATAATAGTTTCAAAATATTAAAGAAATTGGGTTTGTAGTATACTTATCGGCAATATTTCTATCAGTTTTAAATATTCTAGCCTTGGAGTTAAAAATTAAAACAAGTTACCTACATTTGTTATTATTTTGAATTACTTTTTAACTTCAAAAAATTAAAATTGATCTCTAACACGTTTAGCAGCAACATTTTGAAATTTTTGTGAAATTAAAACAATTCCAGTATTTTGTTTATGCTAGAGCAGAGTTTCTCTAATGTTTTGATCGCTGGCTGCTCCTTTTACGCTTAATATTTTCGAAAAAGTATCGCGAAGAAAGCGTATGTGCGGCGGAGCATATAAATTCTGAAGTTTTTTACGGCCCCTTTGGGGGTCGCCTTGACACACCCTCGTTGAGAATCACAATGCTAGAGTATGTAGCTTAGCAAAATTTTAGTTCGGTTTAAATTTAAGCAATGTCAGCGCCGTCAAAATAAGACATTTGTCATAAAATACATCAATTTTAGCTTTAAAACACCTCAAATTTTTACATTATCATAAATATAAAACTTTGGAAAAATGAAGAAAAAAAGCGAAAACCGAACAACTTTCGTCTAATATTTTTGGATGTGATAAATCCAAAAATAATCATAAAATTGGATCCCGAAACTTGAATCATAAATTATTACTTTAATTACAGCCTTTCTACAATAACAATCCTTTCCAAACTTTTAAATTTTTTTATTCAATATGATGTAAATTCGTTGAGATTTAAGTGTATTAATAACTAGTAAGCATTTTTATTTATTTACAGGATTAAATTTCAAGTATGGCAGACATGAGTCAGTTAGAGCAGCCGCCGCCGCAAACGAACGGGCTCGCAAACAACACAAACTCGGACGCCGACGACGAGGAGCGAGCGAAAATGCGGCCAGCAGATATCGATGCGGATGTTCGTGAGATGGAGCGTCGCAAGCGCGTCGAATCGATCATGAACAGCAAACTGTTTCGCGAGGAGCTCGAACGCATCATCGAGACGCAGCTGAAGGACGGAGCCGGCACATCAGGCCTGATGCAACAGATCAGCGACATGATGGGTGTCTCAAAAAATGCCGGTTTTAAGAATGCAAATTGTGTGATTCCAATCAACGATATTCGCGGATTGGAAGCGATGGGCTACGCCAAGGGTGAGAAGATTCTGCGCTGCAAATTGGCAGCGGTCTATCGTCTGATTGATTTGTACGGCTGGACACAAAGCGTCAGTACATTGGTGACGGCGCGTTTAAATCATGACGAAGAACATTTTCTTGTGAATCCGTACGGAATGCTATTCCATGAGATCACAGCATCGAGCCTGATCAAAGCAGATATGCAAGGCGGCGTCGTCGAGCAGGGTACGACGAATTTCGGGATCAATCTATGTGCATATTCGCTACATGCCGCGATTCATTCGGCACGTCCTGACATCAAATGCATCATTCACGTGCAAACGCCGAGTGTAGTCGCCGTCTCCGCGCTCAAATGCGGCCTACTGCCGATCAGCCAGGAGAGCGTCGTCATCGGAGAGGTATCGCAGCACAGCTACGTTGGTATTCTGAACGACAGCGAGGAGAAGGAGAAGATCGCCCGCAATCTTGGCCCAATCAACAAAGTCCTCTTGCTCACTAATCAGGGTGCCGTATGTTGCGGGGAAACGATCGAGGAGGCGTTTTTCAACGCCAAGAACACTGTGTTAGCGTCCGAATCGCAGCTGAAGCTCATGCCGGTTGGAATCGATAACCTAGTGCTGCTGACTGATGAGGCGCGTAAGCGTATCTACGAGGCGGCACACAAAGCGCCCGAAAGCTCGCCACGTCCTGATCAGCCGTCGATCATCGAAGCGAAGATTGAACGCAAATGGCGCGTTGGTGGTGTCGATTTTGAGGCCCTGATGCGGATGTTGGACAATGCCGGTTTTCGTACTGGTTACATCTATCGCCACCCACTCGTTAAGGGTGAGGTGCCACGACCGAGGAACGATGTGGAAGTACCTCCAGCTGTTTCATCCCTTGGCTATCTGCTTGAAGCTGAAGAGCTATACAAACAAGGGTAAGAAAAAAGTACTTTATCTACTTGATAACATAAGTGCACAGCGACACAATATTAGATTTGTTCGAATTTGTTATCTTTACATTCCTTAAGGTCCGAAATGAAAAGTATTTTTTAAAATACGCTGTCCTACTTGCGTTTGACTAGTTTCGGACCGCCTGTTAGACAAACCTAATACAACAAGCAGCAAATTAGCTGGTTTACTCTAAGACGTTGCTCTGAATTTTTGAATCGTACAATTAAAAAATATTTAATAGTATATTGCTTTAGAATTAACAACTATGTATTTTGCAACATACTCGGTTTAGAGCTTTTATTATATCGATGCATCAACCTGTTAGTCGCTTGAATGCACAACATGTTATACCACGAAATTTCAATATGTTAGGCAGGGCCGTTTAATAAGTTTAAGCACATTTATGGCCTCTTCCGAGAGCGGCCTCTAGGCAGATGCTTTTTGTCCTTGTGAGTAAAACGACACTGATGTTATAGTCGATGAAAAGTGACTCTTGCGGCTCGGGTAATAAAAATGGGCTTTCGTTTTTCTTAGGTGTTGCTGTATATATAAGTTACAAAGAGAAAAAATATTTTTTGTCCAAAATATCATTCCTATTTTATGGCTTAAGCCAAAAATGTTACTTTTCATCCACTAATAGCTGGGGCCATAAACATGGGCTAGTTCTTCTTGTAGATAATTTGCATAGGTACTTGTACAGGTTAAAAAGAGAGAAAACATATGAGTATACCTCTTTATACAAATTACTTAAAAAAGACCCACCCTTTTTTATTGCTTCACCCGCAAGTTGCTTTTCGTCGACTATAGTAACTATAAAGAGCGATTATGGTTTTGAAACTACTTTTAAATTAATATTTTTCTTTTTACAAAGAAGTAAAATATGCGTTCGTTGTAGGCTCTGGAAGAAAATGGGTGGACATAAGGATTACGATCGTACACGCTGGTTAAACTCGCCGAACGTTTATCAGAAGGTGGAAATATTGGAGACTGGAACGCCAGATCCGAAGAAAATCACAAAGGTAGAAATCATTAAGTTTGAAGACAAGCAGTAAATGCTGATTGATACATTCCATATTAATATTATTAGCTTAGTTAAATATTTAAAAAAAAGATTGCTTTATTTTATGAGAATACGTACGTATGTTTAATAATTATAATTTTGAATTTGATTTAATGCGTTGAGATAAGCACAAAAAAAAGAAAATGGTGCCATATACAAATAATAGAAGATAACCTGAAGATTATTATAATTATATTAATGCTTATTTAGCTTTAATGCTTTATTGATTTATTAATGAATGAATAAAACCATATTCGAATTCTGACTGTTTTTTTTATTTGTTAATTAATAATTGTGGTGCGGTGTGCCGTGTTTTATTTACCATATCGTGTTAATCGTGTTTGATGAATGATTCTTGTGAATGTGCAGCAAAACCAGTACATTTAAACGATTCAGGCACACTAACTACTTGTAATATTAATTAACAAATTAAAACACATGGTATTTAGTTGTTTCTAATTTTAATTAACTCGTATTTTTGATATCCATTCTTTCGACTAATAAATGTGCTGGTTTTGCTCTTTTTCAGTGGGTCACGGACGGATCACCGACGCATTCGACCAGTACGCCGGTCAAAATCGATTCGGCGCTACAGTTTGTGCCGAAAAACACCAATCCGAAGGAGTTTAAAAAGATTCAGCAACAGGTATGTGTATAATAAAATACGTCTTATAACACATTTAATTGCAACTTTACGCTACTCATGAGAAAGTTGGTGATGATAGATAAAAATTGTGCCAAGCGTATTTTATTTCATACATTTAATAGATCGCTCAATATTCAATCAATATGTTGTAATAGATAAAGGATTATCGTCGCGCCGATAAGATATCTGCCGGCCCGCAATCCCATATACTCGAAGGCGTAACATGGGAGGAGGCGCGCAAAATGCAAGACGCTGGCGTCACACAGACCGGCGATCAGGTGGTGCTGATGGGTGCGGCATCGAAGGGTATCATCCAGCGGGGCTACCAGCACAACGCCACCATGTACAAGTCACCGTACGCAAAGAATCCATTCGATGCGATCACCGATGAGGAGATCGACGAATACAAGCGCGTCGTTGAACGCAAAGTTAAAGGAGAATGTATGCTCTTTCTGGATAATAAATTATCCCACATTACTAACAGCGCCTTTCATGTTGTAGATGATACAGATTTTAGCGAATCGGAAGGCATATCTTCTGCTCAAATTAATAAACGAATTAGCGATATTAGATCACCTACATCCGCTGCCAGTGAGACTGAGGAGGAAAGTCGTGACGGTGTGTATTTTATGTTATAATCGATTATTATAATACGTGTAGGGTTATTTTATTACCTTTCCTACAATTTTAAATTCATGTTTATGCCTAATCAATAATGCACTTGTATTTCAAACAGAATAGTCACCCCCTTTTAGGTATTTTTCATTTTTCTCGACTCGAAATTATAAAGAAATTGCAATATTTAGAATTTAGAAATTCGCGGACTTCTATGGAAAATAGAGTTACCTTTAACCTTTTCTATACGACAAGCGTTTTGACTAATCGTGCTTGTATGGCGTTTGTTCAGTCGTATATGTATGTCATTGGTTTGCTAAAATAAAGTGGATAAATACGTTTGCCGCAACGCAACCTAAATGAAAAACCTCATCGAGCATATAAAAACGATTTTTACTTTTATTTTTATGTTTGAGAAACTATAATATACTAAAATTTGATGCGCGGATTTGTTTTTTTCTCATATTTTAAGTGTACACCCACCCCAGTCACGTATTTATCCGCTTGACGCTTATGAGACATGAGAAACGATTCCTGTTGTATTCGGTACCCAAAACGAGAGGGTTGCAAACGTTGCCCGATTGTTTCATAATTTCATGACTATAATATAAATAGGCGGCCGATATAAATCAGTTTTTCGAAGTAGTAGTTCGTAATAATAATGGGAAGCAGCTGCCTGTCAATGTTTCATAGTTAGTACAAACACCGTCAATCTATTCGTAAAAAATTTATTTGTATCATACTTAATACCATTCTTAGAATCGCTGTTGTTAATATTCATCGCTCGATTAACATTATTACCAAGTCGTATCGGTTCTGCTGATTGACAAAAAATTGATTTTCGCTTCAATTTAATTTCCAAAGATATATAGATTTTGCAATGATTTAAAATTTTGCTCATTTTTTGTCTTCTTTCGTCCACAACGGTTTCTATTATAAAAATAGTTTGCTACATTGACCAACCAGCTCATTTTTTATGGAAATGCTTTTATGATATTATGTTATTAATAACCACTCTTAGTTTATCTGCCACATGTTTTCATGCTTTAAAGAATTAAAGGCTATAAATTAATCAGAATTCGCGTTACTAAAATGTTTTGTATTTCGATTTTCGATAAAAACTAAAAATTTATTCGAAGCGTATATTATAAAATCATTTTTCATTTCTATACTGTTATTATTTAAATGAATCGTCATGCCTCATCATTTACTAAATAATAATAATGTAATTGCATATAAGCGAATACGAAACAAACTAAAATAATATCATTATAATTTAAAAAATATCTTGTGGCGATTATTTAATTGTATTCGTACTAAACAGATGTAAATATTATTAAATTGTAATTTACGAAACAGGTTGCTGCAAAATTAAATTACTATATAAAATAATAACTGCTAATTTAAAACTCGTGTGACTTGAAATACATTGGTATAATTTTATAAATCTTAATGTTTATAATATCGTTTGTTTTGTAGAACCGCAAGTGTTGAGGATAGAAACGAAGCACGCTCCGAAACCGAGCCAGCCTGAAGTTGTTTTGAGTGATGGTAAGTTGATTCACCACAAACATGACAGCACCACGCGCACATACATTTATTCCATCAACTACAAAAGAAACATAGATGATCGTAGTGTGTCTTTTCGATATATATTTCACACTTTCTCTGCCTCTATTATAAATCATTCGATCATGAATTTACAATGTATTAATTGTGTGTTATTCATTGCTTTAGTTTATTATAAACAAAAGTGATGTATGATGGGTAAGTGCGGTCAACTACTATACAGAATTCATTCGTTTATCATTTTTATTATTTTTACATGAATTTTATATTCAATATACTATGAGTACGAGTGACTAGCATCAATTAGAATGAAGCTGTTAGAGATTGACACACTTTTAAATGGTTTTACTAACTTATTCTTGTGCATGACATTTGCATGAAAGCACCACAACTATTTCTTTTAGCTATCTAGGTAGATAATTAGCAGACGCACTAAAAATATGTAAATCTAGCTTTATTAGCTCAACAGCATCTATTCTATTTTAAACCTCATATTATCATTCATCGTCATCATCAACACTAGGAAGATTATAATCGATCAACAAAAACCATCAAATATTTTCAGAATCAGTACAATTACCAACCTCATAACCCCCATCTTGCATTATTTCATCCAAACACATTTTCACAGGTGTTAATGCGCTAAGATTAACTGCATCATCTGGTAATACTCCAAATCGGACGCACACGAAGCAACCAACATTCTATCGCACGCAAAGCTTTGCCGGCTTTCCAAAAGGCACATATGCGATACCAAACCCGAAGCATTATCACATTGTACGCGAACTTCACACGCCGAAACTATACCCGCGACCGGCGCTTGTTGCCGCTCGGCACAAGCCAAACTTGACGATGGAGAATTTGCCACCGATTGAGGTTAAAATTCCATCTAGTATCTCGGTGCGTCATTGTGCCTCACAAACATCGTTCATCGTTAATGAAGCCACAGACAATGTGGATTACGTTGGCACCACTAGCGTCGGTACTGATACTAGCTACGAGGAAGATATTATGCGTCGATTGCATGATCGATTAATATTGGATGGATACGAGATTGTAAAGATGTGTGATTCGAAGATCGAGGGATGCGTCGATCAAATGATTGAGCACGATATTGATTGTTCTGACAATGAACAGAGTAGTAAAAGCAAGGACGATGACACAGAGCCAATTGTCGTCAACAACAACAATAATTCAAACGGTGACGGCTCTCAACAGCTTCTTCCAACAACAGAGCTGAATAGTCATGTTCAAATTTTTGAATACAATCCCTATTTTAGTTACGAGAATGGTTTGGTAGCTAATGAAGGTAGTGTATCGGACGGCGATGACGTACATTATGTACGTTTAAATAATGAACTCGGTACTCTCGCACAGATTAACGATTCGTTTTACGAGCGCGAAACGGTTAAACTTTATGATAGCAGTGACGAGCATTGCGATGAAATGTCAACCATGAGCGCTCCACCACAGCTTCAGAAACCCCAGCAGCATGGTGATGATCAACAAGTTAACACCACTGACTCTTTTAGCACTGTGGACTGTAGTGAATCGTCCTCACTCATGGAGCAATCCGGTGGTAGCGATGTAATGAACAAGACATTCATTTTGGAGGAGATTACGCCAATATTGGACGGTGGGAAGAGGAAGCAACGGCGTCGCAGGAATCGTAACAGCCGGAAGCGCTCCAGTAGCAACATTGACATTACAAATTGTGCTGAAAAGGAAAATTCATCACCAAACATACCAACATCGACGAGCAATGAAGATGAATCGCTCAACGATACATTCTATTCGGCACAGGAGGTGTGCAACGATGTTGCAATTACCGAATTCTGCGATCTGTTAAGCCGTTTTGCCGATGACCATAGTCTTTTGAACGATGTCTTCGCGATGTTCGGGAAGCTCCGCCAAAACTGCGACGATTTCGATAAGCTAAAATCGATGATCATTGAGAAACTGTCGCTACCAAAGGAGCACATTGTGGAACTACTAGACGACCTGTTCAGCGACGAATTTACACCTACCGATAAGTGGCTGTGCTTTCAAACTAAGCGATTGAATAGCGGCAATGAGTATTATTGGATGACTATCGATAAGACGCCACAAAAGGGATCATTAACATCACCCAGCAATAAAACAATCTTGAACGTAGATGACATTCCACTCCGACCGCCCAGTGATTTAATTTCGCAGGATTCTGCACAACGGCTACCGCTGACGCCAATCTACGAGGAACAGCATTCAATACAGTTTATTCGTTCGTCATTCGGCGGCAACAACGAATCTTACAAGCTTGAAACGAATGTGATGTTTGATAGGGAGCTGGACAGTCCGGATGATGATGATGAAGGAAATTGGATGGGATACGATAACGCCAAATTCTGATTTGTTACTTGACTTAATTGTATTGTTTGCTACACTATTTTTTACTAATTAATATTAAATTCGTTTGCATATTTTGCATTGCTTGTTTTGTCACACACACTATCTATGACACACAGACACATGGTGTTGGTTTGTTTAATTTATTAATTGATTAATTTATTAATACTAAGGTATTTATAATTTCTTTCTCAAATTTTAAAGTAATAGTAGTTCTGCTTTAATCTTTAAGAGACTGTATATTAATCGTTGTCTTTTTTAGGTGAGAATACAGTGAATGGTGATCAGTCAGATGCGCATATGAGCACGTTATCACAAAGTAGTCGAGAGGTAAGCTTGAAAAATGGTTTATTATCTATATCTGACAGTATATGTCATGCGTAGATAATTTTTGTCTACCATTGTGGAGTCAAAATATCTGCTACACGCATTTCTACATGAAATAATAATCCTGATTGATTTTGTCAAAAATGTCAAACAACAAGAGCATAATGCGTATACATTTATTAATATTTTGAAATATTTTGAGTGAAATGCTCTTTACATGATTGTTATTTTGTGGCATACGGTGACTTTGAAGACTCCAATTTAAAATAACTCAAGCCATTTTTTAAGTCTCTGAAGAAATAGTGGCTCACTAGAAAATCACTCTCACAAACCTGATTCAGATCCTTGTTTTTAATGTGGCCACATTTGTAATAAATATGTATGTACAAGGATTTCTCAAGTTTTTAAACATTGTAATTGTATTGAAAGAATCCGAAAAATCTATGCAATTTTTTGCCTTTATTTTTTATTGAGTAGGTTTATTGAACAGGAAATAGGTCACAAAAAATACATTACAAAATTCAAAAAATAGAAGCGTTAATAAATGATTTTTAAGCAGTAAACTGCTTGTTTTATAATTTGTTTGAGTGTATATCTGATTACTAAGTCCGTTTGCTTACAGGATCATTCCGTGTCTGAAGGCTCACCAAAGAAAGACAAGAAAAAGAAGAAGGGACTTCGAACGCCGTCCTTCCTCAAAAAGAAGAAGGAGAAGAAGATACGCGAAGCATAATTCCATCATCAATCATCGTTTTGACTTGCAACCACCACCAATAACTAAAAGCAGCAAACATTTTTTATAATAATGAATAAGTAAAACACTGCCTTCTATTCTTTTTCAACTACTACAAAAACAACAACATGAAGCAAACGAAACGAGTATATATAATAATAAAATAGAATCATAGGTAAAAGAAAATAAATTAAAACGATTTGACATCATCATCACATTATTGTTACATTATAAATAATTAGAACAACTACTGCCAGAAAATTTTATTAATGAAACGCAGTGACAAATTTTTGCGGCATATAATAAATATATGCAAAAACTATTCACACGGACTTTTATTCAAATTAATAATTGATTATTAATTAATAAATAGAAATGAAAATGGTCTAATTTTACTATTTTAACGATTTATATATTAATATATTAAGAGAATAAAAATATATTTTAGCTTTATTTGTACAGACAAAACGCAAATGAGAGATGAAGTGAAACATTGTTGCGCGCTGTAGATTTATTAATTAATTAATTGATAATTAAGAGTAAGAAAATAAAATGAAAAAATGCTTTATTATTATATAATATTATACAATATATGAGAAAAAAATTAGCAGCAGTAAAGTGGATGCGTGTGCGATTTCTATTTGCTATTTCTAAGCTAAAATAAAAAACGTATGAGTGATTTTTTTATTTAAATAAAATAAAGATAACAAGTCGGCTAGGTGCACAATATTGTTTATTAATCTTCCATAATAATTAATCGATTGCATTTGTTTCCTATTATTTTGTAAACTTAGTTGATGCGAAAAAATCTTACCATTGCGCTTGTGTAATGTATTTTGTAAGATTTTTAAATGAGAGTCTCAATATTAAGCAAGAACAACCTAGTCATTCTTGTTAAATAATATTAAATAATTGTAATTTATAAATTTGTTTTTATTTTTTGTGATTTGAAATCAAAAAAAGCAAAAAAAACAAGAATGTTGTAGGATTTAATTTCTTTTTGTAATTTGTAATTAATTGAAAGCGAGACCAAGTTTTTCTTTTTTTATATATTATATATGATTAATTTAAGAGATATTATGTGCAAATTATATTATATATACATATATATAAAACAAAACAGAGAATTTGATATTTTAGAAATTATTTTTCACTGCTAAATAAATTATGTTAAATTATTTGCTGTTTTATTATTTTTGCCAAGTATACAATTTATATCTATGTATAAAACACACTTGTCTTTTTATATTTTTTTGGATACGTTGTAATAGAAACGTCACTACATTGCAAACGTGTCTATTTGCGACTACCCTGCCCACCCATGCAAAGATCAGGAGTGAGGGACCCGTCAATGTGGGGTTTAAGGGGTATACTTTTAACACACATTTTTATCAGGCGAACATCATATCGGGGAGGTTGCAACTTTTTTTATAATATTCGTGTAATGTAAGTGGTTAGTCATTCAGCTTTTTGCAGCTAATCAACAACTTTTAACAACACAACGTATTCTAATTGTCTTGTAGAATATAAAAATATTTCTGTAAGAGTAGTATAAATGTACATTCTGTCAAATAAGTATCCGGAATATCTATACTGACTTGTAATTTAATGGCCATATGACGATTAGTTTGTTTACAGCATTTGTTTTACAAGTGGATACAAATATTGAGCAAAGAATTTGTTTAAAATTTGAAATTACAAATGGAATTTCATTATCCAAATCGCTAAAAATGTTACATAAGACTTTCAGTTAATCCACTTTATCAAAAACACGAGGTGTCAAATATTTAGAAGCGGCCAAAATGTGCTAGAAGAATTGCCTGGCTCTAGCCTACAATCAATGACTTCAATCAAAGTTAACCATTCGTATACTCGTAATTGTTGTCGCAGAAAGACCGACGACAAATATAGAATATTTAAGCATAATGCAGTGTTTAAAGTTGCAAATTCGGCAAAAAATAGCAAATTTATAGAGTAAGAATTCTACGATACGATACGATCACCGTATTCGTCAGATATGGCACCGACTGACATATTTATTTTTTTAAAACCGAAACTAATACTTTCAAGCACTCGTTTTCAGCTAATGAAATATGAAAAAGAGAATTTGTTGCGAGTACGAAATTCGATTCTGGAAAATGAACTTAAAAAATGTAATGATAGGATTATTCGTTCATGCAACTTAATTATTTAAGAAATGGCTTACTATGAAGGCGACGTGCTGCATTAGAATGAATGATAATTATTTTGTGTTTTATTGGACAATTCCTGATACTAATTTTTGACAAAATGCACCCAGTACTCGTAGTTGCGCTTCTAATAATTCTATCCTATACTTTAACTATATCCTTTTACAAATTATAATACAATGTTGCATTTATCGAAACATTGTGATTACATATATAGTTATTTAAAACATTGTATTGTGGTCATTTCAACGAGATTCTTAGACGCCGGTTACGTCTGATTCATGTATCAGCATCCATATTACTCTTCGTGTACTTTGTTATAGTGCATTTAGAGGAAATCAATGCATTTAAATTAGTAATTTACTTGATAAATATTGCGATACCAGGAATCATTATCATCAATGCAACATTGATATTTTCGACGCTTATCTATCGGATTGGTAACTTTTCAGAATTTCACGATTACGTCGTTTACAGATTATTAAAGTTACATAATGACGCACTGGTGAAATTACACAAGTTGCATCGATTGTCTGGACGACAGAATTTGCTCATCATTGCAATGACAATCTTATCGATTGTGTATGTTCTGTTCAAGATATTTTTTCAGCCGAATACACATACGATACTCACAGCATGGATTATGCTATACATCTGTGAACTTTTGGTATTGCTTTGCATGTGCGATATTGTCGTGGAGCGAATCAGAGTATTGCAAAGCCGGATTGTTGAGATAATTGCAAATCAGTCAACTTTGAGAGCAATTTTGTAAATCTTCTATTAGTTGATACTAAGTTTAATTTTAGAGCTAATGGTTGGTTTAAGTTGAATTTGGATTTTTTGTTAACTGTATTAGAAGGTTTTATTGGTACACAATTGGTTAATTGTTTAAATTGCAGGTTATCGGAACTTGCACCACTTATCTATTATTATTAATGACAAACTAAAATTGATGACCACCTGTCGACATATTGTTGTCTAAATGAATAATTAATTGTATATTGGAATGTCCAACATTACGTTATTAAATAACAGATAATAATAAAAAACTTGCAGGTTCGAGTTCCTTATTAAATTTAGTGTTATATGGTTGTAAATATTCAGAACAAATTTCAGTTTGTTTTAAATGGATCAAATTTTCGTGATAAATTACTAAAAAATGTTTTATTTATAAACCTCTTCAACAGACCCAAGCCTATAAAGATTTAATCCAGCTTTGGAATTTCTGTACGCCTTTTCCTTTGCAAAAATAGAAATAATTTTGGAGTACATAATCATATTTTTTGCAAACTCGTATTCAATACAGAATGATTGCTTTAGAATTCTAACAATATATTATTGAAAAAACATGAAAAGTATTGAATTTAGTTTAATACGCTTGCAAGCTCTGAAACAATCATCCTGCCGAGAGCCTGTTAGCGTAACCCAGAAAGCACCACGTAGAGGTCAGTCCTCATCGCTTTCCGTACACTTCTTCGGGAAGAAATGCACCCTACATCTATCGCGCGCGAGATGCAGGAGCCCAACCAAACGGCCAACGCGACGCGAACCTGAAAATATATCCTCAACCCCCAAATGCGAAAGAAAAAGGCATGCAACTATAAAAGCAGTCCGAACATGCAGAATAGTGCACCTAGCAGCAACTACTGTGCAAGCGGATTATTACCTTTTGTCCAACTACGCTTTGTAGCTGGAAGCAACCTGATGACACCTACGGAATCGTCGCATGAAATCACACATTCTGAAATCAAAAGAAAGAGAATTAGCTGGCAACATACATTCAAGCAAGAATAAATCAAGCGGCATGTTAAACAAATTGATAATTACCATTTGATCCCGTGGTGGATGCCGTGTTCCTCTATCTCGAAAGAACCTAGACTTGGACTTTAGTTACTACACTAAAAATCACGTTAACTTTGACTGTGAATGGGCCGCGAACGGAATGAAAGAGACGGATTAAGATGATGATGTCTAAAAAGGAATTAAGCACTATTGTATTAAATGTAATTTACGGTCTTCAAATTTTTTGCAAGTTTAACATTAACATAGACATATAGATAGGGAAAGAATAAGCGAAAAGTGAGCAGTGAGTGCGTATGTGTGAATCAATGCATTGATGCTCAGTTTCATACTCGTACGTGCTCAACCACCACGCACGCAGACTACTGTGTAAATTAATTCATATTTGTAAACTGATTCGTGATAAATTTATGTACTGCAATACAAGGTAGGATTTTTAATTTAAATTATATGTCTCCTTAAGGCTCCTTGTGCCAATTACGCGCGCAAACTACGTTTACATGCATTTCTTATGGGAAAATGTGCTAATCGTCCTGTCCATTTTTCTACTTTATTATTTAATATATCGACTTCATTCAAAAAAGAGAATAAAGCTAAATAACAAACACATTTCGCTAAAACTCGATTTTTTAAAAAAAGCAAAATAAGTAATGAGAAAATGTGAAAAAATAATCGACGTAAAAAACGGATATTTTCTATATGCAAAATTCGGTATCAAAAAGGTTTTCTTTTTAAATAGAATTTTAGCGAAGTGTGTTTGTTATTTAGCTTTATTTTCTTTTTTGAATGAAGTCGATATCTTAAATAATAAGATAGATAAATGGACATTACGATTAGCACATTTTCCCATAAGAAATGCATGTAAATGCGGTCTGTGCGCGAACTCAGCAGGAGGAGCCTTAAGTAACGTCTCTGTACACATGCATGTAGAACCGATTGCGTATGCATGCTATGTATACAGGAACCGTATTCCCATTTTGGGTTCGGGTTTTGAGGTCTTGGGACGATTCGTCTATACAAAGATGTAGGGAAGAATTCGCGTTTTTGTTGCCCATATTTTTTAACATGTCTGCATCGAGAACCTTTTCTCCTCAAAACTTTTTGGGGGACTGCCGACTAGTCAGTCGACAAACGACTGCAGAATTGCTTGTGCATAAGGGTATTGAGAGAAGGCACAGCCAGTACTGATTACATGACCTGGTAAGATTTCTGCAAATTTAGT
>JARJDW010022301.1:0-14755 GCA_030264715.1 Adinopsis sp. GC000173 | reverse complement strand
TACAACTCTTTGGTATTTTTATTAAAGTTTATTATAGATTGTAACGCCTTTCCTATTTGCAAATGTCTTTATATCTAACTGAATTTTATATAAGCTGACAGATGTCAAATGGTTAGGGTGCAGGCAATTTTAATGCAAATTCAATTATCGAGTGGACAATAACTTTTTAGAAATTGGACACAATCGGCACAATACGCTCACATCCAGCCATGAAAACATCAATTATTATTAATGCTCATCCATCCCATCCGTAAAAGTCGTGATCCTCTAGAAAGGTCTATAAGATTTTTGAAGAATGTAGATTACAAAAAATATTTTCTGCTGGATCTAAATATCTTTTTTATATATACCTTTCCTTCAAGGTCTATTGAGTGCGAAAAGATGGTCGCAAATCGAAGAGTTTGAAAACACTGTTCTATCTAACCTAAAAGTTTTGAGACTATAGATATCTATAGAATATATTTAACGAATTTAATTAATTTAAAATGCAAACAGGATTTAGTTTGTAGAAAAAACGATCCTTTGAAATATTTAAGATTGCAACGAATGGAAAAGTTTGAGAAACACTGCTCTGCCCAACTTCGCAGTTTTGCGACATACTGTAGATGTAGATCTATAGAATTTATTTAATTATCAAAATAGTTGAAACTTGCACAATGCGATTTTTTCTTTGCAATAAGATAATGTAATTAAGTAATTCAAAGTTTAACAATTTGTGTAATTACAAAGGAAAAGATCTCTATGAAACATCAACAATAAGCGAATTTTAAGCTGGCTATTATTATATTATACCGTCGTTTGGCGCTTAATTGAAAGGAAATGCAGTGTATGTATAAAAATAATAATAATAAGAATAAATGAAATTTATTATGCAATCAATCAATGTAATAAAAATTCAATTGCCAACCGTAAAATTTACGATATACCTTCAATAATAATAATTTAAATATATATAGATATATTTCGGTATTTGGAAGCAAATTTAACCATCCATAAAATTTGTGTGCACAAACGAACGTAAAAGTAAGTGTATTAATTGAAAAACAACAACACAACCAATACTTCTTAATATATATAGGTATGATGATAGAACGCAAAATATTTAACATACAAAAAATATATTTTCTCGCCAAGCACAAGCGAAGAGAGCGCGGTAATTAAATATTGTGCGGCTATCGAGACGATGCGAAAAAACTTTGTACCTATATAGATATTATTACAGAGGAAATGTAAATATTTTTAATATAAGACGTTATTTTAAATTAAGAAATCTTTGATTTGAAAGTAAACAGCGCATATACTTTGCGTATACCTGCCTAATTTAAAACTCAACAATTTTTCAACAGCAAACATTTATTGATTCCCGATAATTGTATAAATAAATTTCGTGCAACCAAATTAAACATTTTTCAAGTAAAAAAAAAAAAAAATAATTTTATGTAAGTATAATAAACGAAAAAAAAAACGCTGATGTAAAATACAAAGTTTCGCAACAAAACAGAATCGTTAATCAAACGCAATCTTATCGATTTCGTGCTTAAAATTGTTTGTTTAGCGTTTGCTTTTATAATTTTTGGTGCGCGCTATGTTATATTACTACAATGTTGCGAAGAACAACAATATTTTTAAAATGTACGCGGGCCGCTCGCCTATAAACGTTCGTCTTGCTTGCTTGTATATAATGTTTGGCATCAATCAATCGCAAAGTGGATTTATGTTAAATTACACACTGATGGAAATGGACTCCCTTTCACATACCATTTTTCTCTGCGTGTAAATATTGTCATCACTCGATTAATATTGACAAAACCTTTGTGCCCGAATGTGATTACATAAAAGGGTTCCTCCATGCTGTTCGTACACGATTCGGGGTATGGATCAGATAACGCTATGTATGTATGTATGCGCTATATGTATATACATACCGTGCGTAATTATAATTCAATTTTCTCTTCGAATATGTGTATGGATGAGGATTGTATTAAAAATGCATTGCGTTTATAACTGTGTGTGTGTGTGTGTGTGTGTTTTAAGTCAATAAACAGCGTCTGGAAATAATTCGATTCTAATCAATTTAGAAATGATAGGTTTATAAACAAATATGGATTCGAATGCATACCACCAAGGCTGATGCACTGTGGGAAGAGCAGTAAAAATAAGTATGCGTGTGCATTGAGCAAAAGAAACGATAAATAGGTATAGTCAAAGAGAAAATTATTTTTTGCCAAAAATACCTTTCCTTTTTTATAGCCTAAATTGCAAAAGCCTCTTTTTACTCACTATCAGCTTAGTCGGTAAATATAGGCTAGTTCTTCTTGTAGATAATTCGCATATAGTCGACGAGGCCCTTTTTTAAGTTATTTGAGAGGTATACTCAAATGTTTTTTAACCTGTACAAATGAATATGAGAATTACCTATAAGAAGAACTAGCCTATGTTTATGGCTCCAGCTGTTAGTGATTGAAAGGTTACTTTTGCACCTTAGACCAAAAAAAAGGATGGTTTTTTAGGCATTTTTTTTTTGTCTTTTTACAGCCCATTTTTATAGCACGACTTATTAAAAGAAAAAAAACATTGAAGTATACCTCAATACAAGGCAATACAAGGTATTCTAGGGTCTGCTTCAGAATCGGGTGAGTGCGACTTGTCACACTCCACTTGTCTACTCCGCAAAAACTTACACATTCACTCGATTATTCTGAATATAAGATCCTATCAATTTAGTAATGATGGGTTTGCAATTCATATGATACACGAACACATACCACCAAGGCTGATGCACTGTGAGAAAAGCAGTAAAAATAAGTATGCGTGTGCATTAAGCGCAAAAAAGTAAGAAATAGGTATAGGTATCCGAAGCAACCTTCTGGACGACGACGACGTACACTTTTTTTTATTAGTATTTCGCTCACTTACATAATTTCCAATCGTGCGCGCATATTTTAATAAAAGTGTACATTTTTAAAGCGATTAAATCTTTCGCTGTTTTATGCGCCAATAAATAACTGAATACCACGCGGCCTGTGCACAAAAAAAAGAATATTTTTAATGGTAATTGAATTTAACTGTTTGTATATGGTAATTTACACTATCAATTAATTTATAAACGATTCCAATTTGAATAAAAAAATACCAATCAAAAACGAATTTGCATGCGTTGTATGTATATATGTTATTTTTTTATGCATTCATTCATTTGCAATTTCGAGAAAAATATAATATTTATGGAAAAACCAGTTTAATTTGTTCTAATTTAGTTTAGTTAGGTGCAGTAGCATAGCAACAAAAATATTATTTTTTCTCTTCGCGCATTCACGTGTTGAAAATGCTAATACACGGGTAATTTAATTTTTTTCTAGTAAAAAATTGCATGGCGTTAAAGTTGAAATGAATATTTTATAGTTTGCAATTATTAATTTTCGCTGTGTATTTATGTTGGAGAATGTTGCCAGCACGAAATGCTGTAAGGTGTATACAAGTTTTGTCTTTGCGCACACTGAAAAAATAAGAAATTTTAAATAAAGTATCAGTCAAATATAAATATAGATTCTACTATGTTTTTATTTAGTTAAAAGTTTATTTATTTTTATCGCTCTCTCTTCTTCTTGTCTAGGATAAAAAAGCGCCGTATTTTATTTATGAAAAGTATTTGAATTATTTATATAGCTCAAGTAAATTTTATGCAATACGTGATGAGAAAATTTTAAACTGCAAATAAACTAAGAAGCAAGGAAATAAATTAGCATGCCATACTTTTCAAAATTCAAAACAAAACTCGTACTTTATTTCTATTTTCTTTTTGTGTGTGTGTGTTAGGTGGACAGGAGAGTGATGTCGCATTTTTAGTCAAATTGAAACTTAAGAGCATTAGTGCATTAGCTCTGAAAATAATAAGTTAATGTAAACACATTATTATAAAAAATTGTGAATCGGATTAAGCGATTATTTTTCCATTAACATAAAATATGATTCATAATGCCCAAAAAAATTGTTACGTAAATTTAAAAATTTAAATTGTTTAGTTTGATCTGGTAGAAAGATGTTTAATTTGCGACGACAGTTGCGATAAACTGTCATTTGTTGCATTCGCTCCTCCAGCCGGCAACGCGCTTCACATGTGTTTGTATTCTATCTATGACCCTCATTATCAGTGACGTTTTGTCATCTAGTTGGCAAATTTTCAATGTTTGATATTTATATGAAAAATGGTTTATGATCAAATAAGTTGGAAGGTTAGTTTTCGACTTCTTTAACGTGCTACTCAGAGAATATACCTAACTGCTTTCCACGTTACTTTTTAAAACAAATTGATTTTTCTATTTATTGGCAAACTAGGTCCAGGCGTAAGGAGAGTGGTCAAACTGGTATAAAAATATAAAAATTATTGGTGCTCGGGCTTTACAAGAAGTCTATTTCAATTTTAATAGACAATGTTTTAAATCAACTAAAAATATCAATAAAATTATTCGAATTTAATAAAGTTGTTAATACATATTGAAGATGCGCCGAGTATTCAATAGATAGTAGAATATAATCACAAGCAAATGGATGTAAATTAAAAATGAAATTAATGACGCTTAAAGTTTAATTTAGCAACGCCAGAATCGGCAACTTGTATTTAGTGAGAAGTTTCAGCAGCAGCAATAAATTTTCTTAATATTAAAGTANAATGTAAATTAAAAATGAAATTAATGACGCTTAAAGTTTAATTTAGCAACGCCAGAATCGGCAACTTGTATTTAGTGAGAAGTTTCAGCAGCAGCAATAAATTTTCTTAATATTAAAGTAATTGATTTAGAAAATAGTTTTATCTAAATGAAAGTTTTCAGTCAATTATAAACTAGTTGATTAAATTCTAACTGTTTTATATTGAGTGAGGCAGAAAAGTTGTTGTGTTTCACATGATGATAAATCATAAATTACTTCAATTCCAAAATGTATAGGAGCTTTATTCAGCCACTGAATTAATAATAAAAAAATAATTTAGTCATACAATTATTTGCCATAAAAATTTTATAATTTTCTATATTGTACATTATATTTTATATATGCAAAATAATAAAAATATGATGCTGTAGTATAAAGTTCGACTTTTATTGGGTGTAAGATTATTTTACAGCCAAATTTACGCATAATTTACAATTAATGTATTTTATAAAATAAAGAAGAGAAAATAATTAGAACATTTTTTCTAGTCTTTTAAATGTTATAATGTGAAATTGTGCTTTTAATAATAATAATGCAATTTAGTAAGTGATAATTTAATTAAATTGCTTAATCTTTTATTGCAAAGCCAGTAAAATACGAACAATAAAACTTTAATAAATTCACTCCGGCTATAAATAAAAAGGTAGGTGGTGGAGGTAGATACCTACTCTGAAATTATTTAGCAAAACTAATCTATAAAATTTCAAACGCAAATGAAATTAATCTAGTAGAAAACAACTTTTAATTTAATTTGTGCATGCAGAAAAGTTTTTAATATTTAAAAGTCGAGTTAATATTGCTATAAACACAACTTTATCATATTAATTCTGTCAGGCTCGACTACATCTAATAATATTGCACGTAATAATACTGAAAATGTCTAATTAAACATTACGTGAAGAGTTTTTGGGTTATTTGTACTGCCTAATCATAAAAGTTGAAACTCAGTGGCGTACTCGGAGTATATTTTTAATTACAATTTATATAATTAATTTAAATGAAATTTAATATTCAATTTATTAAATTTCTACATTAAACATTAAAATTTTGATTATTTTTATAAATGAATAATTAAATGATAGATAATGTTTCAATAAAAAGTTTTTGGGTTATTTGTAGTGCCCAGTAAGCTTTGCGATTCAGTGACATACTTAACGATACCCTGGGCACTAAGTAAGAAGAAAAAAGTAGATATTATGTATAAATTTTTAATTTCCATTTATACAGGGTGGTCCAGACCCTACATCCCAATTTTAGAATGGCATAAAAAGTAGTAAATAGAGAGCGATTCTGGCAAAATAGTTTTATTTTCCTAATTGAGTAGAGTATACCAATTCAATTTTTAGGTTCTAAACATTGGGGCACCAACATGGCCATTTTCGTAAATATGCAATAATCTTTGTGTATAAAATTCTTCGTCAATTTTTCTAATACGGGGTGGAGAAAAAGTCTCTAACATGTAAATTCACGCAACGATCAGTGTTGACTATATAGTGGTTGCAGAATCTTTCTCAAAAAAAGTGAGGCAGAAGAAATTTTATGTATTGTTGCGAAATTGAGGAGTCGATTCTTGACTATCCTATTTAATTAATTTATGATTCAAAATTTAACATTTATTAAATTTTTTGCATATTGAAATGATTAAATATTAAAATTGATTATTTTTCATACAAGTAATTAAATAATAGAGATAATGTTTTAATAAAATTATACTAAAATTTTGAATTCGAAGCGAAAATTTAATTAGATTTCTAGTCGAACTAGTGTGCACGAAACTAGTTGCACATAAACATTTTTTCTCCTACTGTACGCGCAAATTAATTAATAAACCATCCTACTTGTAATAACAAGTTTTCGTGTTAATAAACACAAAACTTTAACGCTCGAATATGAAGTTTTAGTTAAGAACCTTGAAATAATAGAATGTTATGTAATAATATCCACACATAGAGCGCTTAATACCAGCCACCCATGTGTTAGGACCATGTCCATTAATATGCAAATGGAAAGTCGCCGCATGTATTTAGCGCATATGAATATATAATAATTAAAATTAACAGTTAATACAATACAATACAATATAATATGTACAATATATATTTAGTTAACGACACAAAAATCATCACATATTAAGTGCATATATTTTTAGAACGTCATCGATTCGTTCGTTACTAAAGCTAAATCAACAAGGAGATTAGCTAAGCTCCTAATAAACAGCTGCAAGTCAATAAATAATTTTTTATTAGCAAATTGCACAAACGGTGGAAATACGAAACCGTGCACGAATATGGTCTAGCAGTCTAGCTAGTCTAGGTGTAATACAAATTTATATATGTATAATATGAGGTGGTATCATCATCGTGTGTATTCGCTGAAAAATTTTCACCTTATAACAACACCTCGAACTATACACACATATGCAACGAGCACGTGAAAAAAAAACTTTTCCTTACAAGTTGGCGAAATAACAGAATTGTTAGCGAAAAGAATTCTAGTTTCGCAAACTAAGAATGTGTAAAGAAGTTTTTTATTCGCCTCGTTTCAATATTGTTGTTAACTGAAAACTAGGAAACTAGGAAAAATGTAACAAATAAGTAGTACGAAATATACATACATACTTATACAACATGTACATACATACATTTACACATACATACATCAATGCATTTATTGATTTTCAATTTGAAATGCATCAAAGCAATGTGTGTTAAAATGCGAGTGCATGTATTTTTTTCCTCTCGTCGTCGTTGTTGCTGTTGTTGCTGTCGTTGTTGTTGTTGCTGTTGTTGTTGTTTATTTATAACGTATGCAAGTTTAACTGATATTTATGAAGTCGTTATTAATGTGCGTTAGTTTGGTTCAACAGCAAAAATATAGTCTTTTAAATGAAATAAAAGTTTTGATAAATTATTATTATACGGTAAATAATAATCATGTCGTACGGTTTCGGGGTGTAGCGAATGGCACGCATATTAATTTTCTTGTTTGGAAAAATAAAATTTATATACATACAAACACGGCCAACACGTGTGTTTTAATTTAATTACCTAATCGCCAAAAATGAATCGATTGTTAGGATTATTTCAAATTTTTCCTTTTCTATACTAGGTATAAAGCACAAAAAAATTAAAATTACCTTCTTTGTATTTCAGATGTCTTCCAAAGTTAAAAATAAAGCTTGTCATGTTTTTTGAAGTGGAAATGCACAATGTGTTTAAGGTGAGTACATTTTTTTATCTATAAAAACCGAACATTACAACTATGTATCTGCAATTTTTGAATGATGCAAGAATTAATGGTTGAAGCATATAAATTTTTCAACCATGTAAAAGAAAGCAGAATTGTACTGCTCTACTGTATTCTAAAACATCTAAACTTATAGCCTGGTTCTGTTTATTTTAAATTTTTTGTCTTGTTATTCTCGATATGATGGAGGTGAGTACGATTTTATCTGCAATTTTTAAACGTAAGAAATAATGATCGAAGTTTTAGAATTTGTAAACTTTCCAAAGAAGCTATGCTTTTGCTTCTAGTGTATAACATATTCGAAAACATCCACTTTCTTTATATTTCTGATTTTTTTCAAAGTTTAATGTATGTCCTTCATGTTTTTCGAGGTGGAAATGTATAAAGTATTGAAAGTGAGTAGGTACAATTTTAACTCGCGTATTTTATCTAGATATATAAAAATGAATCTGTGTCTGTCTGTTTGTACTCGATAGATAAAAAACTGTGCAACGTATCGCTATGAAATTTTGGGGAGTTGTTTAATATTATATTCGATAAAATATGTTGCTTTGTGAAAATAGTAAGATTGTCACTTTGACAGCTGTCATTTACATTTACTTTTTGGAGAAGATCAAATTTATGCCTGCGTACCGGCTGGACAGAAGTAATGCGACGAATAATTGACTTTAATACTTTAAAAACTTATTCAAATTTTAAACGGGAAATTATTCTAATCAATCTTTACTGAGCCAGAGTAACGCGTGGCTAAGAATGCTAGTTATTTATATAAAAATGCGAATGACTCACGAAACAAAAGCCAATATTCATATGTGCGCCGCAAATTAACCGCTGATAATAATTATGCATCCAGCCTAATAGAACCGTTTGCATCTTGGAATGTCTGCTAAATAATGCAAGGATGATCCCCTTAAGAACGCAGGCAATCAGCCCTGGTATTATATCGGGCCAAACAACCTAGAATTATTTAAATGTACGCTTTTTTCTCTCGATATGATGGTGGTGGTGGCGGTGGAGAAGGGAGCGTACCGCGTGTGGGTGGAACTGCATTTTTGATTGACCGCCCGAGGCTAGGCAGACTGTGTAGCAATGTCATTAATTAGATTAAAAATGACGAATTGAATTATTTTTTTTTTTTGGTGTGTGTGTATAGTGGGTCTATGTATTTTATGTATTTCTTTCCTGCGCCCTAACAATTTTATTATAATGAACGGAGGCGCAGGAGTAGCAGCAACGTTAACAAGCGCATTTTTAGTAATTCCCAATCTCATAAATGTTTTATGATGGTAAGATTTCAAAAGGGTATTAATGATCTAACTATTTATTACTATTGCATGCCGTGCCACGATCAAAAAACTTTTCTAATTAATCAACTTTGCAAATTTTTCGCGCATACTTATTTATATTTCGTAATTATGTTACATCGTGGTCGTTGTCCCGACGATTGTTTGTCTTAAAATATATTTTCGCGCAGCATTCCTGCAATACCGTGTGCGACATTATTCAACTTGAAAAAATATTGTTAACTAGTTATTAAAAATAGCGCTCGCGCGCGTGATTTGATTAATTTGCAAGCTATTGCTTGTTGTGTACACCAACAACCTACGAGTAGTAGTAGTGTGCATGCACAAAAGCAGAAAATCTAATAAAAATGGGTATTTAATTATTGTGTGCTGATGTCAAACCTAGACTGCATGCATTGTCGGCGGTTGGTTGTTGTTGGATTATTTTTTGCATAAGAAAATCAAAGCACTTGCACAATTAAATTAATTCGCATAAACCCGTATACATACTATAGCAAAAACATTTTTCCATGCACTAATTTAATTAATTAAAGCACAATAGGTTAAATAATAGAAAATTATTAAATCTAATAATAATAATAATAATATCTATGAACTCTGAATTTCATTAGACCGCATTTGCAAAGTTATTTCAATCCATAATTAATTGTGCAGTAAACAATATCCACCACCACCAACTTTGCACACACACACAAAAATACACACATGATGCGATATTTAAAATAATTTTCGGGAAATTAATTCATCAAATGAAATAAAAATATATTTTTTTTATATTGTCGAACAAATTCATGCATAAAACAGTCCGATTTTCACATCAATGCAAATATTTACACTGTTGCATTTTTTTGGTTGGTGTAGATTAATTTATGAAATAATTTGAAAAAATGATGCAAATCAACAATAATTACTATAGTTGTGAAATTTATTAATTCTGTAAATATGTTCTTAGTTTTGGAGATTTGTACATTAAAAAAGTGAAACAAAATATAGTAATATAAATATTGAATAAAAAAATAGATTAATTTACGAAATAATGCAAAAAATTGTTATAATTTAACAACGACAAATAAGTTATTTTCTACACTAGTAAACACTAGTTCTTAAATTTTTAATTTGAGAGGTTTGTTTCTCACAAAAATCAAATAAAATAAGAAAATTATTAAATCCTGGACTTGATGAATTTTCTAGATAATAAAATTTACCATGCCAGAAACTTTTTTTCGATCTTATAAACTGCCTAAATTCCGTTTTCTTATCTGTCATCAAAAATTCAAGTTAATAAACGCAGAACATAAAAAATTAAAGTAAAATAAAGCAAAATAGTTATTTACTTGGTCACGTTGTTTTATGATACGCAAATTAACTCAACAATCAAATTGATGATACAGCGCATAAATGTATAATATTGGCGGCGTTACTTCATTATACATTAGCGCGATATAAAAATATCTGTGCAAAGATAAAGCATTTCCATGTTTTCAGAGGAAACTGCAATCGCCGGCAATAATTATCAATATATGCACTATATACATATACCTACGCTATTTTTATTGTTGATTGATGAATGTTGCTCGCTGGAATATTTAATCATATTTTGAGTAAGCGAAAAAAAAACCACACACATACACAACAAGTTATTGTGTGCATAATAATGAAATTGCTACTTGAATTCATTAATAATTACCGATATAGATCCAGGAGTAAATAAAAGTTAATTTAACACAAATTTAATTACAAAACTTAAGCGTGGAATTGATTATTATATAGCTAAACTAAATAATTTAATTTATCCAGTCAAGTAACTTTTAAGGTATAAACTTTCAAATGAGTAATAATTTAAACAATTTCTATCTGCTTTATTAAATAGAAGGAGGAAAAAAATACACCGCGATTAACTTTTAAATGTCGTAAACTTTTTTCTGCCGCCGACGAAATCTTTCTTCTACGTAGTTAAAAATGGACGCAAGCAACGCCGTTTTGCCGCTGCAGTTCGGTCTAGTTTTTGATAATTAATGGTTCATGTTTTTAATCTTTGCCCCGACTCGCAAGAGTTCAAGATAGATTATCATCTTCTTTTTTTGCGCGTAACAGTCATTAAAATGTTGGCGATTATTAAATGCATATAGTATACGCGTTTACATTTTCGGCTACTGCATTCACTCCGGGCCATCATTTAATAAATTATTAATTGAATTTATCGTTTTCACAATAACTCGCTAATAATTTATTAATCATGCCAGTTGTAATTACCAACTTTGTATGAATGGGTCGTGTTGAGTTTTGAAATTTAAATGGTTGTACGCAAGATGCATTTTTGGCCAAATTCGTGTTTACAATTTTTGTCTAAATTCACTCCAAACATGATTTATTAAAATATTTGTTGAATTTATCGTTTTTTTTTTTAAATCTAGTGAAACATGAGTTTTTTTGTATTTCCGGCAACATTCTGTGATGGGATATCTGCGCAATTTTCTTGTTGCATCGCTAATTTACATGGTAATTGTAATTATCAATTAAACTACCGACTTTATGAATAAGCCGACTTGTGATTCGAATAGAGTCTATCTTTTTAAGTTTTTTGTTTGTATGAAAGATGCATTTTTTGCAAAAATAAATTAAGAATTTGTACATTCTACTGATGTATGTTGTCTACACAACTTTCTTGTTGCATAAAATTATTTATTAATTAAATTACCGACTTTATGAATAGGCCAACTTACAATTTTGTTAATTTTTTTGGCAAAAATTTCTTTAAGAGTTTGTCCTTCCGGCTCTACTACTACGCAACTTTCTTGTTGTTGGATTGTTGGCTGTCAGCTGTTGTTACAGCGCGCAATATTGAACGTATGCGCACATCAAGCGGATTCTTCTAGTTAATTTATTTCGCAGCTATTACTACCGAATATATAGCGGACAACTCTAGCAAATATGAGCTTAAAATTAATTTGAGCTGTATTAGCTATAATAACTATACCAACTCATAAACCGTCTTAATTAGCCAATGTTATAAATTCACGGTATTAGCCCCTGTAACTGTAAACATAACTTTGTCATATTATATAAACAATAAACAATTTAGAAAAGTGCTCTGTGTATGTATGTGTGTCTCCAAGCGCTTGACGCGCCCTTGAGACGACGAACCGAAAATAGGCAGAAGGAAGAAGAAGAGTTTCATAAGTGAAAGGAAGTGCGCGCTTAACTATGTGAGATTAGTAGAAAGCGTGCGTCTGTGTTAAGGTAATCATCGATGCGTCTGGTATATCTGCTTATTTCTGCAGCACCCCGTAGCGTTGCTGAATCAACAGCAAGTGAGCTTGTCGACTTTACCACCCCCAGACGCGTGTTCAGTTCGGTTGCGTGCTGCTGCTACTGCTGCTGCCGCTAGTGCTCCACTTTTCCTCCACCAAAAACCAGTCGCGACGTGTACGCCGCACCACGCAGAACAACTCGCAGCGAGAGAAGAGCGCTCCGAGTGTGTGCTTTTCAACGGAGCGAAGCGCGCGCGCGTGTTTGCCGAATTATCTATAGTAGAGAGACACTTTGACAAAACTTTCGCCGTCGATCGTCGATAAAATTATTAGCGATCGTGCGTTATTTTAATTGTGACGGATTTTTTCCCAACAACATTGTTTATTGAAAGTACTTACATATTAGTGTAACATTCAGCGCTGCAAGGTTAGTGCATTTCTATTTTAAATAAAAATTATTTTAAGTGATGATGGCGATGAGATCACCGGATTGCATTACTTAATGCACCATTATAACATTTTGTATTAAATGTGCATAAATTTTTTGTTTTGCATCATCCAAAATAAATGTTGGCGCAGCAGCTATTATTTGTTACAACTAAAAAAGAATGTTATATGTATGCGCGCGGATAACATGTGGGCTGCTGTGTTTAATACATGTGGGCTTCGAAAAGATCATTAAACTACAAACTTGTGATCAGATTTCCTATTATGTAAACAAAACGTCTTTCTTTATTTGGCTTTTTCCATAATTTTCACAATGTTCTATTGTGAAATTTATATTTAATATTTTAATTATTATTTATGAATAGGAATATGTTTAAATTGAGCGTTTTAATTAAATTTTTTAGGTATTTGGTACAAACTTCATTAAAGTTTTAAATTTTCTATAACGTGTAAAAATTTTCTTCATCTTATATGCTATTTATTTCATAATTGAGCTAGAATATTTTAAAAAATTTATGTGGAATCGTAAAAATGTCATTCGTGTACTTTTTGCATCTCTCTTTTAACTTGCGGTTGTGTTGTCTTTGTGTTTATGAAAAAAGTTGACTCCAATTTGCATGTAAATTATTTGCGTCTTACATTTTTGTTCTTCCATTATCTGATAATTTTTTTATTTGTATAATTTTATATCTAGATTCTGTTTGCATATTTAAGACGCGTCGCACCGCGCGTCGCGTTTCTTCCATTCATAAATGAATAAATTATAATTTTTTTTCTTGCGTTCGACCTTTTAATTAGTAATTTTATTGTTAAATTAATGATCTTTTATACAGTGAAATTAGAAGTAAAAAAAAGTTGATTAAATATGAATTAAGCTAAAAAGAACCAATTTAATTAAGAATTGTAATCAAAAGGTTGTATAAAAGTACGGAAAAAAGAAATGTTCCTCGTTCTTAACTTCTCCTCTTCGCGTTCTTTTTTAAAAATACACCCGGCTCGTTTTACTTTTTCCAAGTTTTGATATCAACAACATGCTCAAACTAAATTGTATGTAAATGTTTTAGAATAAACAGTAAAGGTGTTAGTACAATAAACTTGCAACTTAACACTAACAAACTAACTTTTAATATCTCTAAAGGCTCAATTCGGCATTCATAATAATCATCATCACCATCATCATCATCATCATCGTCTGCAAATGTTTTATTTATTTACGTGAAATGAATGCGCAGTAAAATTTCCAACTAGTTACCAACTTCATACGAAATTAACTAGATAGAAATATTCATTACCGGATTTTAAATTAAAAAGCCATGCTTAATTTAAGCATTATTATACATACGTATACATATGTGGTGGCAACGCACAGACACGTACTCACAAAATGTTGCAAAATGTCTTTAATATCGATTCGGGCATTATCATTATTATGATTAAAGCCGTCCTGAATGTCAATGGCAATCAATAAAAATGCAAACTTTTCTTATATAGCTGGCTACAAAACGTTGTCTCACTGCCATTGTGAGTAGACGGTTTGTGCATCATTAACGCAAATAACCATTTATGAATTTGTTCATAATAAAACGAAATCCGAGATGATGATTTTAATAACAATGAAACTTTGTTAAGTTTGGAGTCTTATTTTAACCTAGATATGTACACATTTCGTGCACAAAGCGATTACTATACACTTTTATTATTAATAACAATGTCGTTTTTCATTTTTATTAATTTGCAAATAAGCGAATCACGATTTTCCGTCATAATCATAATCATTTTCTAATTTATTATAACTTACTT
>JARJDW010022300.1:0-27484 GCA_030264715.1 Adinopsis sp. GC000173 | reverse complement strand
AATAAAACCATGGTTGCTTGTACAGAAATTTTGGAATAAAAAAAGTTGCTAATGCAGAGGTTGCTTCAATAGAATGTTGCTTGTGTAAAGGTTGCTTATAAAGAATGCACACTGTATTTAAAGATATTAGATCATAACGATTAATATTGACCCTCACTCACTCAATCAGCAAGCATTTCCTCAAAAATTCTAAAGTTTGAGGTTGTTGAAATGTCAAGTTTGATTTGTTTTCACCATTAGACACCTAATATTTATGCGACAAGATTAAAGAAATTCAGTATAACGTAATAGTTGAGTAATACAAAATTAGCATATATTTTTTCTTCTAACGTATATGATATGATGATAAATGAGGAAAGTTTAAAGACGTCGTCGACACTTTCTTTCACATCTCCAACATGTGTAAACAAAAAGCGCTTCGTTGCTTCGCTCGTAGGCAAATTTATCATATACATAAACTTTATGTAACTAACGTTTTGATTTACTTACAATATATTATAATTGAATATGAAAGTTTTTCCAATAGGTTAATTACCGCCGTTTTCTACGCTTTAATTGCTTGCTGCTGTGTAGTGTTGAGTCGCGCTCGCGTCGCGCAAACAAAAATCGCCGCTCCGGAGTTTAAAATCATTTATGTTTATTTTCGTTATTCCGCGTTCGAAAGTTTTGCGTGCCTTGCGTTCTGTGCTTGTCACATGGCGCACGTGTTTCTATAACTGGTTTCTGCATTTTTTTATAATATACCTGTATGTGTTGTTACACTTAAACAATTTGTTACAATATTATTACACAATAAAATACCAATGTGTTTTATTTGAGGTTAGAAAAACAATTAATAAATTTTATCATTAAACTTCACCATTCAGCAGATGGTGTTTCATACATATTGTTTAAAACCGCATTAAATTGTACCTATTTAATAATGGAGCGCTAATAATTCCTCTCATTTCCACATGATTTAGTTTAACCATCCATCCATCCATCGCATCTTGTTATTTACAATATAAAAATTAATAAAAATATTATTTGATACTTTCTTATATATATATTTTAAATAATTAGCAGCAAAGTAATTGATACATTTACTACAACAACGTCGTTTCACACTTGAATTAATAATAACGTTAATGAAATCGTCTAATAGTATTATAAAGCTTATTCTAGTGTAAAATCATTTCTAATGATGTTGATTCTCACAAATTGGAAAAAAATAATATCATAATAAATATCCATGGTGAAAATGTATGGCATTTTCTACTTTACATAAAATAATAATCAAACACAATTATTTCCCAATTAAAAAGCAATGAAATCACGTTCAAAATTTCTCTTTCAACGCAAATTTACCAACTACGTGTGTTGTAGTATTACTCTTGCTTCTTATCATTTGTCTTATTATTTCTTATTTTTTTGTTTTTAGAAAAATACGCTTTGCTTAATCGCATGGATGTTCGCCGTAACAGTATTAACATTTCCCGAGGCCGGAATGGTCATCTACATGAGCATCCAATATTGGGTAAGTAAAAAAAAAAAATTTGACATATCGTGCTATTTTATTCATTTTCTCAACCTTTAAACTGTTACTATCTTTGATGAATTCAACCCTTAAAATTTACCTATCTCTTGGCACCATTCTGTTTTGCAACATTGGTCAGTGGTGCCATGAAACTTGAAACTGATTTTACTTGTATTAGATTGGAAACTGTCTAATGGAAATCCAAAATGTTTCGAATATAATTCTGACGCCTTCGATTTTAAATCAGTTAGTTTCTCAAACAAGATTTGTTCTATGGTGACGGGCGAAATTGTTTGGATTTCCATTACACAGTTTCCAAGATATCTGATAAAACAAACCTATTGCAATGGTGCTGACAATATTCTAAAATCTAAATTGACGTAACGACAGCAGCAGGAAGTGCGCTTTTCGTTAAGACAATAAATGCTTGAAAAAGATGTTAAATACACAAACCATCCATTGTAGTAATTGCGATGATGGTGGAACAACAACTACAACAACAACAACACGATTGCATAACAAAACGCACGTACTTCTTTTTCGCAATGCCATGTCGATGGTTATCGCCTCCTCGCGCGCAACAAACAAACGAGATGCTGATGATGATGCACCATAACATATCTAATTGTGACTAAATATGTGTCTATTTTGCAGCGAATTGAATCGATGTATGGCATCACCGAATTAACATGCTGGCTGGCCAGGATCCTGGCGAATGTGATCGAAATAGTCGTTGTACAATCGCTCTACTCGTCGTGGAAGGAAGATGAGGTGATCGCGAAGCGTTTGCGCGATTTGAGTCTGCAAGCCGTTACAATACCTAGAGAAACTAGTCTGAATCAATTAAATAGTCAATACTACCAAAATAATGGTTACCAAAATTCGGTCGAGCACCTAAACATGTTAGGATTAAAACGGTATGTATTATATGGTGCAAGAAAAGTAAATAAAAGTAAATTCAGCACGGAAATCATAGAGCAAGCGGTCCTCTATCAAATTTAAAGAGAAAATAAATGTTTGCTATCTAACTAGAAATTTATTTACATTAGATCGAAATTGTTTCTACGTTTCATGCATTATTAAGAAGGCGACGCGTGAACATATTGTTTCTGGCAACTCTATGCGACAAATTCAAAGAAAATTGCAAACCTTTACATTTCAATTTTTGATGCTTTGCTATCAGTTCATTGTGTACTACGCCGCAGTGCTGCAATTTCCCAACCATTTTGCGCGAAAATAAAACGCAATGATGCGATCATCAGAGTAAAATTCCAGTCCAAGCAATCTTTGCGCTGATTGTATTTGCATAATTGTTAATGTAATACCGCAGCAGCAACGCGTTTTCTAGTTTTACCACAAAAGGCAATTATGGTTAATCAGCGCGCACTAATTGTTGAATGTATTAATTGTAGGGCGTCTTCAACACCACATTTATGGAATGGAGGCATGCCAAACAACTTCCTCCCATACGATGGTTATCAGTTCTGTACACAAAGCGAATTCAACGCGAGCGTTTTCCTTCCAAAATTTATCAGCGATATTCCCACCGAGCCAGGTAATTAAAAAACAAGAAATCTTAAAGTTAGATAGTAGCAATTGATGTATGTTTGTTGTGTGTTTCCAGTGAAGAAAGCACAATCGCTGCTTGATCTACGCTCCATCGATGATAAATCGCTGCTCTACGCGGCGGATATATCGAAACAATACCAGCCGTGGATGGCACAGCCGTTTACAACGACGAATAATGGCACCACCACGATGATACCCACCTATACACTCAGTCTGGGCCGCAAAGCGCACACCAAACTACCGAAATTCTCATCGCTTGACGATCTGAAAGATGCCGCAAATTACGACGGCGAGTCGCATATGATACGCAATCGTACCGGCTTCTACGCGCAGCCGATTGAAAACTTTGGGGTGCCCATCTACTACGGCCCGCTCGACGGTCCCGATTTCCTCATCTACAAGAAGCAGATCGATAAACTAAGCAGCAAGAATTCGTTAAGCAACACCTCCACCGACGATGTACAGAAATACAGAGATGTTGCGTTATAGTAGTATTCTTATGTGTTATGTCTTACTACTATATTTTTATTATTTCATCATTTTACTATCATATACGATTCAAGTTACACCCTCCCCAAAAATAACTTTGTATATATTGTAAACATTGAACTGTTTAAAATAATAATTAATTGTTTCGTTAATATTTTTAATGTGCACTAATTTGGTGTTGTGTAGTAGAATAACAGTTGACGATTAGTTGACGGAAGAGGCAAAATCGACAGTATGAACGAATTCTATTAACCAACCACACAATAATTGATGATCAGACGCAAATATATAAAATGATTACAAATTTGAATTTAAAATTTTAAGCGGGGTAGACACACATAGTTTGTGTCCACGATAGACCCTGCTTTAGTTTGGCTACCAGCACACAGGTGGCGCCAACGCAGAATATATTTATTTTTATCAAACTTCAAATGCCTGTAACTTTTTTATTAATTGAAATACGCACCTGGGAGTGGTTGGAATGAACGTGGCGCCCTGTAGAACACCAAAAAACATGTGGGTACCGAATTTGAGCAAAATCTATTTTTTGTCGAAAATCGCAAAATATAAAAACGAGCAGGAAAGGCACAAAAACACGCAAAATATAAAAACGAGCAGGAAAGGCACAAAAACATGCAAAATATTAAAAAGATAGAGCAAAAAACATCAGAAAAGAATGAACTATTACAAAATGCAAATAAATAAACTGATAGAGCTCATTTTCTCTGTTTTTATCTGCCAATTTTTACATTTTTTCGCTTTTCTTCATGTAAAACTGAACTAAAAATATATATAAGCTTCTTAAGTCGTTACGATTACACAATACCCCTGTAAACACCATTTAGACCTTTCTTTCTTGGACAACTTGATCATTTTAAAACATTTGTTTGTTTAGTAGGTTTATTAGTGTAAAACATGAATATTTGTGTCTACGCTAACCTTTAATTTGGCTACCATCCCAAAGGTGGCTCTAATGCACTATGTAAAGCGTTGACTAAAATTATTATTGTTATTTATGTTATTTATGCAGTTTTTATGTATTAAATTAAAAATGGATATGCTACAAGCACCGTACAGCAGTATAATACTATTAAATTTTGTTAAAATGTTGTAAACCACAAATTGTGTATTATTTTATGTTGGCGAAATTGCATAAACACAAATGTTTTTGTTTTGTTTTAAGCGCGTAGTAACAACTTCAAACCTACAAATATAATATAATATTTTTTTTATGATAAATTTAGTGACGATTTAATAGTTTCTTTTGCGATTGACTGAAAAAGTGCAGTGCAAAAAGTGTCGCCGGTTAGAAACTTACGTGTGGTGGGATAATACTTGTGTCGTCATACTCCAATGCATTGATGTGTCTGTGTAACTTCCATCCAGTTGATTTATTAAATTCTTCTACGGTAATGAAATTAATTCACAGTTTATTAATCCTCTTTTATCCGCTTATATATCAAACTAATAATAGTGGTAATAGAATTTCTTTTTTTCTTGCAAACACCATGTAAAAAAATGCAAGGCAAAGCACTACTGAACGTGAAGGAGATAAATTAGTTACTTGATGGTCGTCGGTGATACAGAAATATATAATAATTGAAATTTGATATAAAGTGTACAGTACTTAAGTTTTGTGATTGATTGGTTTATTAAATTTTCATTCAAGTAAGTGTAGCAATTTTTAGGTTATGTCATCAAATATGTATTTGGTTCATGTCGGTCTAATTTAATATTTTTTAGGTTCGCTCAATTACAACACATCTACTACTATTACCCAGGACACTAAAAAAAGGATATTTGAAGAATAATAATGTAAAGAATTGTATAAGATTTTCATCGCAGCAGCTAATACGAAGTGAAGGTGAAGGTGACAATATTTGATTTGAATGCGTTTGTGGTCGGTTGGCGAAATACTGCATATGTCTAGAGCATGCGAAGAAGAAAGTTGATCAATTTTCCTACGACAATTGCCTTCATCACATCGTCAATGTGGCGCTTAGCAGCAAGGCGATCCGCACCGTACCGTATACGTTGTATTCGGATTACGCCAAATTGCAAATACTCACCAAGCAGCTGTGCACGATGAAATACCTACACCAGAAGTATGGTGTGGACGGTATGATGGCATTTTATAGCTATCGTAACTCGAGCAACATTGTTTGATAATGCAATGAATTGCAACGACTTCGCAATGTTACCCCAATGGCTGTTAATCGTGATGGATTGAAGGAGGTGGTTGATAAGTGGTAACGATGATTTGAGTAAAATTGGTAAAGTTATTTTAGGCTCAAGGAATATTGACATTTCAAATAGGGCGGATGATGAGTTATGGACGGTCGTTGAAAATGAATAAAAATTTATTGTTTTCTGTTATTAATAGTACATATAGAAATGAAAGTTGAATAAATATATTACTGTTAAGATGATCAACCATTTTTATTGGACCTGTAATTATCCACACTGCATGGTGTATGGTTCATAATTTCGTCGGTTTCAACAAATGCTCAAATAATGTATACATATTGTTTTTAATTACTTGTTTTTATCATCAACATAATTTTTTAACAATTTGTAGCTTAGTTTAGTTCGAAGATTATCACGTTTAATTTTATCGAAAGTTGACGGGAAAACGTAGAAAGGACATCATTAGAAATCATTTAATCTCGTTGGATTTTGTGATGTTTGAGAATATAGATGTCCTCTATTATCTCTATACTGTTGCTCATCATCAAAAATATGAAATTTAAACTTTAGAGGATATTTTATAGTATCAATTTTATACTTTAAGTTGCTGATATTATTAATTGTTTACAACTCTTTATCTTACGTGCTTTTTGCTTGCTGCAAATTACATTTTTACTTATGAATGCACTTAATTAATTCTTTGACATTTTAATGAAAACTCACACACACACACACACACGTAGTCTTTGCCAGAAAATACTACACAATGTTTTGTTTGTTTGTAATATTTAATGATTCTAATCAATGAAATCTTCGTTGTTGTTATTTGCAAATGGAAATTACGATTTAAATTAGGTGAAATTAATGTCCAAAGTAATAAATTTTCAAAATATCCACTAATTTCTGAAAATTTTCTTGCAAATCCTTCATTGTCCTCCGAAACAAACATTTGTAATCTAAATTTGGAATTACTATATAATGATTTTAGTGTGAATCTTGACGAATGGCGCTACCTCATACCTTTAGCGATGCGTGTAACTATTTCACAACCTGTTTGAAACATTTACACGACTTTGAATGGATCTATAATTACCCAAACACACACATTTTAGCGAATAAGATATTTGACAAAATTCCAGCCGAATGGATCAATTATTTCATGACGATGTCCAATGGTGATTTAAATAAATTATCATTAGGTCTATTGAATGTAAGTTGTACGTACGATCGATAATAATAATAATAATCTGACTTAGTTATCTTATTGGATTTAATCGGAAATTGCAATCATATTTTTAGCATGAAGCTCCTAAAAGCCTACAAGACTTTATTGAATCAACAAACAGATTGATACCAAACATTCAATATAATAAACAGGCAGATGACAACAACAGCATAAATGCACATCATAAAAATAAAAATGTTTGTATAAGCCGGAAAAAACTTCATGAAATTATTAATTTGGTGCCAGTTGTACACGATATTTGTGAATCAAATAATATTAGATATATTATTGATATTGGATCAGGTTTAGTATGTCGCCGCCACTCTTAATAATATTATATTATTACAATAAATGATGATATATTTTAGGGGTATTTACCGCAATTATTGCACGAAAGGTATGGTTATAATATACTGGGCTTGGAAGCGAATAAAGAATTTGTAGTCAAGGCACAAAAATCATTGACACAGCGTAATAAACACGCAATCAAGTACAGACAATTGTTTGTTGGTAGGAAATCATCGAAAGATGTATTAAATTTATTGCTTGAGGAATTTAAGCACTTTGATATTGATAAAGATCGAGTGTGTTTGGTGGCATTACATGCATGTGCTGATTTGACCGTCGATATATTGATTAATTTTAAAGAATTGAGTAATGTTATCGCAAGCGGTGTGGTTGTCATGCCTTGCTGCTACCATCGCTTGCAAGGAGGCGACGACGACAAAACATTCAATTATTTTCCATTGAGCGCACAATTGGTAAGCGCGTACACGAACGAAGGCTGCTTTTTAACCAGACCTTTCTTGCGTCTTGCCTGCCAACAAACGAACGCCCAATGGAGCAGACTCACCGCCGATGAACATCAACTTGCCGCAAAAAACTGCTTATATCGCAACGCACTGCAGGAAATTGCTAATGAAGGTAATAATTCCACATTTGAAGGGTTTTTTGTTAGTTTATTATTATTATTATTAACATTGAGCAAATATTGTTTCATCATTTACAATTTAGATAATACTCTACACACTAGTACATCAACTTTTTGTGTGTTATCATTTGTAGAGGGTGTGCGTGTGGAGCGACAGAAGCGCAAGACCGGCTACAAAAAGACGGCGGCGGCTGCGAAACCCAATGATGATTTTAATGAATACTACGTTGCCGAATTGAATAATTCGTATCATTTTTCTGGCGCAAATAATGAACGATTAGCGCACGCACAAGTTGAGCGAATTAAAGCGACGCTCCGGCAGCGGCTTTGTCATTCAGGACGATACGAGGAACGATTATTTGAAGCATTAGCCGGTCTACAGGCGCTGGTACAAAGCGTCAGCGAGAATCTCATTTTGTACGATCGATGCGTTTTTCTCAATCAGCTCGACGATCAGCTACAATGCGAGACAATTAAAGTAACCGACGATCAATTATCGCCGCGATGTTACGCTTTGATAGCGCAAAGGCATAAAAATTATCATTATTATCCAACTGGCAAAAGTTAATATAATATAATATATATATGTATGTATATATGTGTATATTTAAATCGTTAAACAATGGAAACGTATTATTATTTGTTGATTACGCAAATATGTTATTCTTTTGATAATGCTGTGTAAATTGTTTAATTTGCATTCGTGGTCGATTTTTAGTTTATTTTTATTTTTTCATCTTTATTCAACGAGATTTCACGTTGTTTTTTTTTTGTTGAAAAAAGTAGTCATTGCAAAATAAAGGTAATTAGACTATAGTGCATAGAGTTAACTTAGACGGGTTGCCCGGTTGTGCGAGTACAAAGAAGAGTACTGTAACTATACCGGAACAGCCCTATTTTATGGTCGCATAGCGGGACAACCCGTCAAAGTTAACTTTACGCACTGTATCCAGGAGTACTGTCAAACGCCTGCTAACGTACAATATCTGTCAAAATTGTTTTTAAAGAAAGAAAGGCTCTTAATCAAGCCCACTGTTTCTTAAAGTTGAAATAACCGCCAAAGAGTATCGGACAGTCAGCAGTTAAATAAAATATCATATTTTGATTTGCCTAATTAACTACTGACTGAGGTATAAAGTGTCAATACAACTTTATGTCAGGTTGCTTGATATTATGTTTATACTATTAGTACAAGTAGTGTGTAAAGCGATTGCCTATTTCAATATCTCAAATAATTACTACATAAAAGAAATAATAAATTTTACAGGCAATCAGTTTTTTTGAACACATCATTAACTTTATTACCAATACAAATCGATTGATTATTTTCAAAGCTGCTGTATGGATTTTGAAGTGATTTAAAATTTTACTATTTGTTTTTCTATAAAAGATAATTCTAGCAATCTGATATAAAAAACAAGGTATATAATGGGACCTTATTGATGACTTGTTAGTGAAACTTTAAGAATCGCCCATGAATTTAATAAATAATTACTGCCGTTCTTTCTTTAAAAAAAATGTTGACTGTTTGTTAATTGATTGCAATGCATACTTGTTTAATTTGTTTTTGTTGTTTTGTGATTTCTTTGGGAATTTCGATCTCTTTGCTGGGATGAAAAGTTTGGTTTATTTATTTGTGTTTCATTTCCTGAGTGATTTAAATCATCCTTCTGCGATTTATGATGATGATGATGCTGATGATGATGTTTGAACGATACCTCCTTGCTTCTCTTCCCCTCTTCTTGCTTGTTTTCATCATTGGTAATAATTTTATCAGCGTTACTAAACGCTGATGAGTTAATTATTTGCATTCCACTGTCTGCTTCAATTGCATTTGTCTTTTGCGGCGGCATCGAGTTGGTGGCGGCACTGTCATCGTTAATCTCCGGCTGAATCGCATCTTCGGTTGCATTCACATGCATAATTCTATCCAGCACACTTTCAACGAAGCTTAGAAAGCTGTCCTGGCTTGTTACATGCGCCGGTTCTAAAATGCAACACCACTCTTAACACGTCGTTGACACGCAATTAATTGATAACGCTTTTTGAATTCACGTACCCGTCGTCGTTAGCGGCGTGATGGGCGTCGTTGTGATCTCCCACTGTTCTTCTTCTTCTGCTTCTGCTTCTTCTTCTTGCACGATGTCATTGTAGAAGATATAATCGTCTTTTCCGTACGCCAACTCATCTTTCACTTCTTTGGCGTCCATCGACGCGCCGAGAAACTTAAAGTAAACGATTGCCGCACCGCAAACGAGGAAGAGAAACAATAGTTTCGGTAGGTAATTGTTGTTGCGCTGCTGCATGTTGTTGTTGTTGTTTGACGTCTAAATCGTAACACGCCGCTCTCGCTCGTCCCGGTTCCGTTCGGAGGAGAGAACCGCGAAATAATAAAAAAAAATCACATGCAAAATGAAAAAAAGATTAATTTTAACTGTTACTTATCACTGGCGCAAAATAATTATTTGTGTATATATCTATATAATAAATATTGCATTGTGCATTCGTGGGTTTTACATTCGCTCTATCTCTCTATACAACACACACAATAGAATTGCATTTTTATATAAAATATTTTGCGAGTGAGATTATATTATTCTCAATTGCATAAAACTTCTTAAGTGCAAAAAACATCATATTGAACACCACCTACCTATATAAAACGCGGATATGTGATGGGAAAATATTCCACGAATTTTTCAATCGCTGTGTGACAAAGAAGAATATTAAACTGCATCACGACATTGTAGCGATGCAGCGACGCGACGCGCTCGACGCGCACTTACATTTTTTCACGATATTTGATGTCAACGCGTTTCTCACCTTCTTTTCATAAAGTATTGCAATATAAAACGAAATTAAAGCAAATAAATATAATATTAAATTATTTTTTATTGAAACATATTTTTTTATTGCACATCAATCAGTTTTTATTAATTTAGTAATTTATAATATACAATGTAGTAAGAGTGTGACTAAACTCCCAGCCTAAATCCAGTCACATCTTGGGGAAAGAATAGAAAGAGAGAGAGAGAGAGAGAGTCAGAGAATAGAAGAGAGATAAGAAAGAAACGCGAATTTTTAATTAGTTGTCTTTTTTTACATGGACGTTGATAGTTCGTCTTTTAACGTGGAATCCTTATCAAAACTGGAAAATGAATCAATTAATTCAGCTTCCTTCGTCGAAATGGAAAGCCAATTTGCTTAATTAGATATATTTACCTTTGGATGCAACGATAGATATTGGAGACGCCTGTGTACGTGCACGTTAGGTCATTAGTCATACCACACAGCGGATAAATGAACGAGGAGGCATCATCACTCGAACGCTTCCCATATCTGTGTGTTTAATAGTAAATCGTTATTATTTGATGATGGTTGGGAGTGGACGAGCTGTGGGCTTTGTTTTGCTCAAATTAGGCATCTTTTTAAAAGTAGTGAGGTACAATCTATCAATAGAAAATATTTTTTTAGATTTCTTTTGGTTTTTTTGCTGTATTTTGAGCGTTGTTGCAAAAAACAGGAAAAGAAAGAGTAAAAAAAGTACAAAATTCTATGTGTTTATGTTGTTCCGCTTCATTCAGCTCCAGAAATTCAAAAAAAAAAAATTTGTATTGGCAGATTGTATCTTCTTAGTCAGTAGCTATTGAACACACTTGATGATTGCAATGCCCACTTGAGCTGACTCCTACAACTATCTCAACTTTGAATCGCTATGCGAATATTGAAAGTTTTCTGTTTGTCCCAAAGTCCGTCTCTTAAACGCCACTAGACACTTTACCTCGATCCTAAGAAGAAGCGATCGTTTCGTGGAGCGACGACCACATGCTGCTTCCCACCTTTCATCATCGCTTTATCCGTCCGACCGTAGCGCATTCCCATCATGAACGGACGATCTGTGAACACATACGTGCCTAATTTAACACGTAATTAATTAGTCAGATTGTGTGTGTCAATAGTATTATTATTAGCACTCGACGGCACAATCTGCAAAAGCATCAACAATTTGTAAGCATGATGACGAGGACGTCAATATATTGTTAACAGCTCTAAATATAGAAGATGAACTTTTCTTGTAATCATTTTCAGTCTCACGTTCGGGGAGATATGCAATACTTGAAATGATATATAAATTATTAAGGGAGAGAATAGTAGCACTTGTCACTTGTAATAAATTTTTCATATATCTGGAATTTGAGCAACTGCAACTATCCTACCATACCATCCATATTCTAACTTTTTAGCGCGCGCGATGAATATTCCACTCTGCATATTTTACTACCTTAAAAGATCTATTTCTCTACCCCTCTCTACATGAAGATATCGAATGTAAATCGACTTTTTCTAATCTTTGCATTAGTGTTTGCATGCGCATGTCTCTTTATGATTTCTCGTATTTCTGTTTATATTCTTCACTTTTTTTTAAAGAGGCATTCCTATGATGACATGAAGGTAACGACGATAAATGAAAATTGTTGTATTGGGAGGGGAGGATTTCTGTGTTTGTATTCATGTGTCGTTATGTGTTTATGACTGCACACCGAAAAAAAAACGCATGTTTTTGGTTTAGTTAGCACCGAAAATTTTAGCATTAAGTATTATCTCTCATATTCAATCGTTTTTAAAGGACGATAAATAAAAGAAAATTTTGTCTAACCTGTTTTTGTTGTATTACAGTGAGAGGGGATTTCTGTTTGTATTGATGTGTCGTCATGCCTTTATGGTTGCACTCCGATTAAAAAACGTATGTTATTGGTTTAGTCTTCGCCGAAAATTGCATTGACATTGTGTTGTGTTGTGTGTGTGGACTTCTTGCAAGATAGTTAATTTCAGTATAGTGTAACATGTTAATTATTCCAGGAATTTGCTATTGATTTAAGCGTGTGAAAATTCTTCAAAGATCATTGTACAGGTAAATTTATATTTTAAGAAAGAAGTCTAGTTAAATTGGTTTTAATCCCTCCCAAGCAATGCATTTGTTTTGTCAATAAAAATACATATAATAATAATAATGTATTCTTTGTGAAAGCAGTACATATTAATTACAATATGCTAAAAATAAAAATCAACGCTACAAACGGTACGTTCCATTTCATTAATCAAAATTTTAATAGATAGAACGTCGGCTGTTGTTGTTTTTCATGAACGTTTCGTTTTGAGTGCATTAATTCCCCCTCGTAGGTGTAAAAGTAATTGTATCGCAATATAATGAAAATTTACAGTTTATCAATATCTGGCAGTAAAAATAAACAATAACAAATTAATAAGTAATAAGCTAAATGGACAACATTAAGAATGTTGAATATAAAACAACGCATATTGTTTTCATTATTTGTGCGACGGCGGCGGCGTTCGTTGTTCGTTCGGTTGTTTGTAAATGGCGTAAAAGCAATTCTGCCCGAGAAACATTTTCATTTCGGTTATATGGGAGGAAGTGCACGAAACGTTTTGCATCAAAGGGATGATTGTGCAAATCCTCCGCACGTTGTCCTCGTCGTCGTCGTCGTGCGTTGCTCTCCTCACAGAAGAAGATTGTTGTCGTACACGACGACGACGACGGTGTAATGAGATAGATAATTTTCTAGCAGTTTTTTTTTGTTGCTGCTGCTGCTACGAGCGTGTATTAGCAGCAGCAAAACACAATTAACTTAGCATTTATGGGAGGCAAATGAGTTTCCATGTTCCATGAAAATTTATTTATTATCATCGCATAGGTTGAACGCAAATTAATTTCTAAATAATTATTTTGCATTCTCTGACATTGACTTAGGTAAATTGATTCACCCATCATCATACGTGGGTGCGGGGACTGAAAAGAAACCTACGGACTGCGACATTTCTCCCCACACTCATTTATTTTCACATGCATTTTTTCAACGATTTTCGATTGGGCGTTTCAACCAGGGCTACCTCCGGAAACCGGTGAAGACGCTTTTGAAAATCGCATTGAAAATACATGACAACGACAAAAAATGCCAAATTTGACAAACTTGATTTTTATGCGCATTTGCCAAGCGATTTTCATGCAAGTTTCTAACAATTTGTTTTCAAACAGTCTAACAATCTCTGGTGAAAACGCATCAAAATTCAAATGCGCGAAAAACAATGAAAAACTAGTAAATTTGATATTTTAGTATTTTTCACATATTTTTCCGCCGATGCTGCCTCCGGAAACTTGGCGAACTCTATCAATTTCCGTTGCATATCGCATGGAAAATAAACGAAAATCGAGTCCACTTGTCGTCAGTCAAATTTTCTATTTTTATTTATTAATTACACGCGTTTTCCATGCGATTTTCACCGGAAATTGATAGAATCCATCTTTCGCGAGGTAGTCCCGATCGAAACATGTCGAAAATAGATAAATTGGTTCGGAGTGTTGCTTATTTCAAAAGAATCTAACGTATTTTGTTTAAATAAACGCGTTGTTAATGATTTAAACAAAGAAATATTCGTTTTTAATATAAACGCAGTGGTAACAATCGACTAGGAATTTGGCGGTGCGGCATCGAAGAGATTATTACTTCAATAAATATTTAAACAATTTTACGGATTTGCGGATTGAATATTGTGGATCCGAATATGATTGTAATGTGTTGAATACATACCGAATTGCAATTCGATACCACCACCACCACCACCACTCCTATCTCCATACTGTTTAATACGATTTATTAATCTTCGGCACGATAAAATTTATTTTTATGATCGATTGTGTGTGGAATTCGTCGACATTTAGCGGGCAGAGAGTTTATAAATTGTTTTTCAGCGTTCTGATTCACTCTCTCCGGGGAGAATTGCTGCGGCGATATTATTTCAAAGCCATCGCGGCGCGCAAAAGTAATATTGAATGAATGAATTGCCGCCATCGATGTGAAATGTTGTAATTGACTTAGGTATATATTCGAGCCCGTTGTGTTTGGTTAATTGAGAGAGATGGACGCGAAAATTTATGCAAGATAAATAAATTGTTTTTTGGGGTATCGTAAATCTTTCACTCTTCAAAGTGGGTATATATGCCCGTTCGCTTCATTTTATTTCGTCGCTTTATAATAAATATTATATTCGTTAATAAATTTCTTTCTCATTTAAAGGCTAATTGTATTACGTAAGATTAATGGAAACGATAAGATGATTTCATTAATATCATATATATATCTATGGATAAACAACACCTAAAAAACACATTAACATTTCTCTTTAGACGCGTAATTATATTTTATTATAGATGGAATATAATATTAGCAATATAATATTTACCTTATATTATATATACAATATATAAAATATCACAGCAACGTTAAATATTTTATATTAATATTAATATTAATATGGCTTTCATTCGCAAATTAAAATCTTTTCTCAGTTTTAAGCGGAATTTAATTGTGCAATTTTGACGCGCGTAATGAGCTTGCTGAAACAGGCCTATATCTACTTAGTATTTCAGTTCTTCACCTTTGTAATTTTCAGTTAACGTGCTCGACAATTTCGCCGACTTAAATTACACAAATTTACGTGTTCGCAATTCTATGACAGAAAAAATACATTAAAATGCATTATTTTTTTGAAAAAAAAATCGAAAAAGTAAAGTAATGCAATACATTACATAAATTTTTAATTTTTTTATCTAATATTATGAAAATGTATGAAAATTCACGTTTTTGTTTATTTTTCGTGGTTTTTTCAGAATTACTGTTGCATGTTTAGAAATTCTAAGTGATAAAAGCGTTTTTCCAAATTTTTTATGAATAACATTACGAGACTTGGCCCGATTTTATAGCCTGTTAAATGTTTTGGTAAAATTTTCAGAAAAATTGACAGTTGCAATATCACATAATAGTAACGTCATCAATTTTTCATTTTCATTTTTCAGTTACTTGTTTTTTACGTGTCTTGTAAATTTTGAATTAAACTTGCTACTTGCTCGTTAGTATTTCAGTCTCAATTCCCTACTATTATACTAAGAGGAAACGAAAAAACCATATAACATAACATAACATTCCCCAAAACTTTTATCTTCATCTTTGTAATTTTCAGATAACGTGCTCAACAAACCCTCACTTTGTTCTTCCCAATATGCTAATACAAGTAGAATTAATCGGTTGCGGTTTTGATAATCGTCGCCTACCAACCAATTCGCAAACACACACACACAAACACATACACACACACACAGACAGACTTTCCCAACAGCGCTCGATCAAAAGCGAGCTAGACAATTTTCTTACACCGCCTCGCGCCGCCACACACGTCATGCGGAAATGTTTACGTATTTATCGTCGCCTAAATTACCGACCCCCACACGAAATATGATACACAACACTTCTGACTACGATGATGTTGATGATTTGAAAAGGACACCACCACCACTAGCAGCAACTTTTGCAGTTTAGTGATTTTGTGTGTGTGTGTGCATCGTGTTGCAGTAATGCAAATTAGCAAAAGCATTTCGTTTATGCATTTTATTAACTATGCATTTAAACTAATCAAAAAGTTGTTGGTAGTTAAGCGAGACATGTGTGAATATGCATATATATTTTTATTCGACGACGAGACGTGCACTTACTGTTTGCCCGCTTATCCGATTCGTAGAAGTCGTTTGTTGTTGCCGATGCAACAACCAGCAGTAATGCTATGAAGTAAGCAGCCAATATGATGATCTTCTGAGCATTCATCTGGAAGAAAATATAAATAAATGTTTGTTAAAAGTTTGTTGTTGCGAAAAGCTTTTAGTAGTTGTGTACGATGGGCGGGCGGGGGAGTGTGTATAACGAACTTTATTAATTAAAATTCGTCTATTAGAAATGATATTCTAAGAGGTGTAACACTTTTCCAATCTGTCTAAGGGGCCAGGCAAACAATTAACAATCTTCGCGATGTTGTTGACATTTTCACGGTTCATTGCGCCGACGAAGAAAAATATTGATTTCTGTTTTGTTTTTTTCGGGTTTTTGTTCGGTTGAAGCTCAAATAATTTCATATTTTTCAAATCTTCATTTTAAAGCTGAAGGTGCAGATTAATTATATTATTCTTTTTAAGAATATTCGTACATTAACATTTAAAATAAACAAAAGTGAAAATTTTACGGTTATTTTTAATTGTACCTACTATTAGTTTTTCCAGGAAAAACTAGTAATTTAATAACAAATTTGATAAAATAGAAAGGTAGATATTATCTAGCAAACATGAAATTTGGTAAAAGTTGTAGGAGGAGGATATCGATACTTTTTACATGTTTACATTAAATTATCACATTTCTAGCGAATTTTATTTTTTAAAACAAAAACTGCAATAACAATTTGTTATTTTATAATCGCGCTATATATATACCTACTACATTGGAGGATACGAATCTATAATTAATTGTTTTGTAGAAAAATATTGGCTTTTCTTAAAATTATTGTATAAATTGTTTACGGCGACGTAATTCCTTTGTTTACTCTAAAAACAACAACAATCACCAAGTTATTCGTTTCTTCTTTTTTGTTTGTTTGCTGGTTGACATGAATGACAATCAATATTTTTTTAACATATTTCATTCAAAATATTCATTTAATTATTTATTTATAAAAATGTGTAGAGGAGGAATATAACAATCCCTTGCGATCACCCCTTTTCCAACACATCGAAATTGAAATATTTACATATAAATAACGGAAAAAGTTATTAAATATTTATTAAAAAATGTTGTTCATATATATATCTATATTAAAAAAAAAAAACGAGCGTGTAACATTTTATATCCATCGCATTTCGATGATGGTGATGATGATGATGATGATGACGTATCTGCAATACATACGCATATTCCAGCTAATCTAGCGCGCTAAACAAATATTTGATCGAAATTTTTTAATCGGCATTGCATACATACATGTATGCACGAAAAAAACTCAATTAAACTTTTCAGGTTATTTTAATAAATTAAGCGCGGCGGTGAGACGGCGAATGCAACGTAGCCATTCTTCTTCGCATTTCCGCAGATATTATGATTAAAAGGCTAGCGGCGGCTAAAAATAGCCAGTGCGCCCACCACCACATTTAATTACAAACAAATAAGTTCCACTTACATTCTAATTACGCCAATTACACGATTGGATTTTCTGTATTATTCAAATATGCAACCGCGGCGTTTTTCACGCGCGCGCTCTCGCCCAACCATCCAACAAATTTCTCGATGGCACGCAAAAATGATAAATAATTGTGCAATTAAATTCACGTTGTTTAGCAATTCTACAAAAATAAATACGTATAAATCCCTTTTGCTCTGCTAAACCACTTTTACGTATTTTTAATTCTAACACTGACAGAAAAAATTAGAAAAATTGCCGAAACGTTATAAATTTTACTAGATAATGGCAAATTTCCTTATTGAAATTGAATGGAAAATTATAAAAAACAATGTTCTTTAAAATATACATTAAAAAATGCTAAACAATTGCAAGAATTAATTTTAAAATTATTTTTCTACTAATAATTTTCTCAAAAATATAGGCACAGGTACTAAAGATACTAAATTTTCTTCAACAAGTACCAAAGCACGTCTAAATTTCTTCAAAAATCCTGGAAAAATGTTGATAATTTGAGTTATATATTTGTAAATGTTAAATTTCAATAAATTGTGAATAAATAAAACATAAAATTGTAACTGATTACGTATCTCGTGACCTAAGAATCATTTGTACCAGATACGTACGTAATACGTCTTACTTAATTTATTTTTTAATCAAAAACAAACAAAAAATAATTAATTTAAAAGATTGTGAATTAAAAAAAAATGATTTGGTTATAACGCGTCGATGTATTATTATATTTGTTTACGATTAGCATAAACTAGAAAAGCGTTCAATCGAGTAGTGCTAATTCACTTTACCACAATGGGAGGCAGTGGAGTGTGGCGCGCATCTTTGACACCACAAACCAGCCGCCCGCCAAACGTCAATATTGTTTCGAGTTACGATTTCTTTTCACGCGTATTTAATTAAAACGCTGGAGTTAATTGCAATTAAACGTATCTTGCGCGCACCCAACAAAACAAACGTTATAATTTGCATTTTTTGCGCTTGTGTTTGCTTGTTTTTGGCGAACAAAAAGCGCGGTAGTAAGCGAACCTGGATGACAATTTATCGCACATTAAAACTTTATAATAATAAACACAATGACGATTTTTTCAGTGTTTTTTTCCGACAAAAGTCAATATTGTTTTAGAACTAGACGTTCTTCCAAGTTCATTTTGTAATGTCGCTGCTGCAATTAAAGCTAAACTTTTTGTTAAATTCGTTATTGTATAATTTTCCGAGTGCGCATTTTTTGTATTTGAAACAAAAGGCGTGGCGGACGAGTTGGATAATTTATCGCACATCATAACTTTATTATGAATACCTACCTACTACCAGCAGCATGAAGACGATATCTTGTGTGTTTTTTTCTCGCTTTCTTAGAAAAACTTTTACCGGCCGAACACAATACAATGTATTTATACACTTTGCCTTCACTTAATGCAAAAACGGCCGTTTTTCTACTCGTCGTCTTGAACAAATAAGTTTTCAGCAGCAAACTTGACGGCAAATAGTTTTTTATTGTGCGTTTGCGAGATAAAAAAGGGAAGCCGGACGAGTCCGGGAATAATCGCATTTTATTCAAACACAATTTCGCCTCGATTATTGCGATTATTGTCTTGTCTTCGTCGTCGTTCTGATTGAATAAATAAGTTAAAAATAAATTGTGCTGATGGTATTGTGGCGAAAAGTTTGCTGCTGCTGAAAACTGCTGCTTTCATTTATTCGCATTTATTATGTATTATATTTTATTATTATATTTAATTAATTGATTGATCGTCGTCGTCGTGCGGACAAGGACAATAATAATTTTTCGTTATCGCAAATCGAAATTTATGTATTTATTGTTTTGGTTCGCTTTTTTGACGTAACCGTACGCCTTTATTAATTTATGGCTTAAAATTTTTCATTAAAAAACTTTAAATGGAATTTATATCATGCCGACTAGATACGCATCTGATTTCGCCCCCCTCGCACATTCCCCGCCGCCCGCCATGTTTTTCTTTCGTCGGCTGTGGTTAGAATAAGTTTGTATTGAGGTATTATTATCATCGTGCGCAAATTAATTGAATTAAAACTAATTGCATTTTTTTCTTTGTTATTACATTATATTAAAAGCAAAACAATGCGTTGATTAGGAAAAGTTGAATGGCGTGGTGGTGGCGGTGGGTTACTTTTTCCTTTAATATCTCACATATATGTTATGTATTGTAGTAGGAGTATTATTTTAGAGGGCGGACGCGCATGATAAATATTAAAAAAGTTTCCACCAAGTTGTATTTTTAAGCCAATTTGCTTTGCGCAAATAGAAACAGATGATGAGGCCATTACACAATACGCCGGCTCCGGATGGATGGGAAAAATTGCATGTGAAGAAAAAATGAGTGCAAATTCCAACAATTAGCAAATTGTAAACAACATTTTGTCACAATATAAACACTAATAAATTATAAATAATGTGTTACCATACAACACATATTTCAGTGTTAAAATGAAATCTTTTACGAAAATTGCAATGCAGTAAACAGTTTTTAATTTATTTAATGAAACAATATGTGCTTAAGATAAAAAATCTATGTTTTTGTTAATTATAATTAAAGATAAAAGTTTTATGTTTTTTTTTAATTTGGTTTAATGCTAGGTAATTAAGCACAAATCAACTTTTATGCAAACAATGTAAAAATATAACAAATTAGCCAATTGTGCATTTAGTTTGAAAGCCATTTATTGCTTTATTTCTGTACTCGAGTGGTAAATGCCTACATTTTGCACTAGCAACATAAACACTTCTTTAATTCTTTTAATTTTCTATTTAGAATAGCAATTTACTTTGAATTATCACGCATTTTAGGTATATTATTTTTCAATTCGATATAAAATATCCGCTTCGATTAAAAATTTTAGCGATGATGATGATGAGTTTCTGCGCTTGATGAAACGTCGATGGCTGAATAAATAACTTGAATATTGTAAGCGAAAAAATTAAAGACAAAAAAAATATTGAATATTATATCGCCGCGAGTTGTTCAAATTGGAAACTTTTTCGGGCGTAAAAGTTGTTGATATTAATTATTAGTAATAATCGATTCAGCCATGTGTGTGTGTGTGTCTGTGTGTGCGTGCGTGCGTGTATTTGAAATTGAGAGCGTGGCGGCGGATGCGACGACTAACGAAACAAACGTTCGACGTAGAATTGTTCCAGATTAATATATTATCATGTAGATTATTAACGATAATAATTAAAGATTTTCGTTGAGCGCGCGTTTTGTTTCGTTCGCTCGCACACACACAGAAAGTGAGTACAAGTGCAGATGTTATATCGTCAATATGCTCTCTCTCCTCTCGATATTACACCTGCCGGCGAAATGATTTGTTTATGGAAATTCACATTATTATTATAATAACATAATTATTTCGTATCGTGTACGCGCGATGTAGGTATGTTTATCCGCGCCACGTTCCAAACACCTACAACACACGCTGATTAATTTCTTTCTATTAATAGACGAATCGTGTGCGCGCCCGACTAATTAATAATATGCAGATGATTCAAACCTCTCCTCCCCCGACAAGAAAAATTCCAGCCATTATTAACATCCCAGATAAACGGACGGAGGGCGAAAGTTTGCTCTTGCACAAATTACGCGCAATTTTTTAATTATGACAAACTAAAAAGTAATCGGCGCCGAGCTAATTCAGCGGCAATCGATGTGGAAAATTTACACATTGTATCATCGCTATACCGGCCTACGACTATAATACGTAGTGCAACATTCCAAAAATTAGGTTTACGCTTCGATGAGCGATTTTTTGCGCCTACTTTTTCATTATATACGTATATATTGTATTGCATTCGGTGTGCATTTTAGCTTCATTCACGTGTATGACGGAATTACGAATAAATTCCAAAAAACGAATGTAAAACGAATCAGTTGATAATTTGAATTCAAACTCGCAATGTTTTGTCACATTTCGAATTATTTTATTGCAACTGCTTTCAGCATTCGATAAGAAAAATTGGAAAACAGTCAATATTTTATTTCGTTCTAGTATTTATGCTTAAAATAATTGTAAACGCTTATTGTATTTTTATTTAACTAAGTTAATTAAATGAAAATACCTACTGTCTGTGTTTTGTTATTAGTTAATTTACTTAATCTGTTTTTAAAGGGGTTTAATTAAAATTTGTTAAATTTTTAAACAAAGGTAGATGTAATTTTTTTAATTAATATAATTTAGTTACACAACTTTTTTATGTATTTCTTATTAAAAATGCAAACTGCATTCTGCTTATCGATATTATTAAAGAAATTCTAAAGTATAATAATTAAATGAAAATACGTTATTACCAGATATAAATTAATTTACTTAATTTGATTGTAAGAGTTTAATTGTTTAATTTTTAATCAAAGGCAATTGCGTTTTAATAATTGATGTAAACGTTTTGTATAAAATGTGAACACGGACGAAAAGATCAAAAACATGTTTTTCCATGACAATTTTAAATGACTAATTTGATAATGCAATCAAATAAAAGCGAGCATTAAATAAATTGTTATTAAAGTGTCAGCAATGCAACCTGTATTACCGACAATACATTAATATACTTTAACGAAGACATGATGAATGTTCAAACATTTTATATTTTACCCATTTTAAATAATATTTTTGATTGATCGGTATTTGAAAACATCTGGGCGCACAATTTTCCTAAAATTTGTTTATTTATTTCTGTTCCCAACATTTAATCCCGTTCATATTTTATGTATGCAATAAATGTTTTGGCAAATTGTTTTCGGTCGAATATATGCATCCTGTAATTAATTTGTTTAAACAGAAAATACCCTGTTTAATCAACAAAAATTGAATTAGTTGCGTATTCATTTTATGGCAAAAGGCTGCCATATATTATATTAAATTTCGAACATAGCAACGTGCACATACCACTATTGCAAATCTATCGATGAAGAGTCGGCGCTAATTTAAATTAGCATTCGTAATTAAACGTAATTAATCATTGATCATCGCTGACCAATAATGCTCTACTAAAAAACGTGCCAATACGACGCTAAATACATATACTACCGTGTACATGCTTATTTACACACGGTAAATTGGGTTTTTGGAAAATGCGTGAAAATTGAAATCAAAATTGAGGAATAAATCCAATTGGATATTCCAAAGAACTAACTGTCAATTGATTACTGAGGTACAATATTTTGTTCAGGAAAACTTAATTAATAATGGCAATTGATATTGTATTCGCACAAAAAGTAAGATTTATTGTGACAGGTTACATCTCAGCAATTAAAATCACTAATTGTAGCAATTGAAAATCGTTTCTTATTCCATCTCCATATTGCGTAAACATTAAATTTTGGATAGATTTTTCCGAGCATGTTTTTCTTTTATGATGAAAGTCGTGAATGAATGGTTGAATGAAAAATGCAGCCGAATATCTCCATCACAAAGAAAAACTTGATAAAAAATTTAATGTTTAAGAGTAGTGTGGAGTTGGGCACTAAAATCGCCTAGCGAAAATCGCCAAAATAATAATGGATTACTTTTGTAATATATGAGGAAAACAACGATACACGACCTTGCATTCCCCGGATATAAAATCGCATTAAATTCGACACTATTGTCCGGTACGGGACGACATATAAGAAATAAATCAAAGCGCATTCCACCTTTGCACGGTACAATATATCTTACTGGATATTTACTTACGACGAAACAAAAATTTCATCAAACGCTGATTAACCTTTTCGTCCAGCGAAATATAACAATTAATCGCTTGTGTATTTTTAGCCCTCTACATCCTCCTCGCACATTTTTTTCCGCATTTAATATTGCTGATGCCTGTATATAAACACAACACGCCCAACAGCAGCAAATCAACCGAAAATCATCGTACGTACTAAATATTAAATCGCATCACGACAAATATTATTGTGTGCGGAATTTCGTTCCATATTTGCTAGTTTCATTTATTGAAACTATTTCGCGCAAAATCGTTTAATCATGTGCGTGTGTATAGTATGCATGTATGTATGTGTATGACAATTTTCCAGCGAAACGCTCGCCGGTGAACGAGCGAGCGCGCGTTAAAAAATCCATGTTGTGTGTTTTATTGTACCTACACACAAACATATGCGCTAGTTGCGAGTGATGAATAAAAAAGCGCGTGAGTGCTTGTCTCGAAAGGATTAATACATTTTTTTCCAAATGTATTGTCAGGTGGAAATTGTGCGGAAATATTGTATGCAGCTAATGTACGTAGAGATGTATACACGACGCGTCTACGAGCGCGCTTTTTTTGCGCGCGTTGTGATGCGTTTGCGATCGATGATTTGTTGTATAGGTTGTGTTGCGTCGCGTTAGTGAGTTCAGCTGGGCTAATTAGTTCGGTTGCTATTTAGACTTTACGGATAATAAATTTCTTGTTTTTTATTTTTTTTTTTTGGAAAGGCGAGAATATAAAAATAGCGCTACAATAAGTAATTGATTTCTTTTTAACAAACTTTGTCATAAGCGATAGCACACACAATGTAGTAGACAAAAGTGTTGCGCATGCAAATGACTCGTTAATTATAAGAAGGTAATTCATCGTTATATCGACTGTTATTTCTTGCATAAATATATATTGCAAAAGTCATTTGGAACTCAAATTTTATCATTTTTTTTAAGTTATTAAAAGTTATTTATGAATGAAATGGTATAAATATATACCTACATTATAGTCATTACAAATAGGTTTAAATAATAAAAGAAATAAATAATTTCTTTCTTGTTCTAACTTAGTACTTTTTAAATTAATTACTTTGAGCCATGATCGGTTACTTTTTGCATTAGTTAAATATTCATTTGCTGCCAAAGCAAATTAAGTAATTAGTTTGTTTCTCAAGTGATTTTACTAGTAGCATTCTTTAAGTTTATTTTATGTTTTTCACTAATAAGACGAAAATAATTAAGCTACGTTTCCTTTGTAGTAAGCTTTAGCAAGTTACGATGTTCATTAATATTGCTATGTTTTTTTTCTCCCCCGCACCTTTCCTTTTCCATCTTTCCACAATTCTACATATTCGTAGTACAATTTAGTAAATTGTAAATGTCCTGAAAAGATCAGCACATAGCGTTGATAAAAATTACAAAATATTCACAAAATGCCCATGAATAAATAAAATAATACTGTGGTGCCAAGAATGCCAATGTAATGTTCTGTAAGATTGAATTATTCATAAATCCATTTTAAATTTACGTCGATCTAACACAGACAGTAGGTATATACTTTATTTTTCAAATTCAATATTTTCAACAACCAAAAATAATAATAATAATACTCGAAACGTTGCAGATAAAAATTAATAAATTAAATGCCGTTAATAAAAATAATCTCTGAATTGAAAAATCAACGAAATTAATACGATTTATTTAACAGTATTGCTAAGCAGAACATATCCAATTTATTTGCTGACGTGCGCGGATTTTCAGGCAGCCCGTCGCGCCGCTGAAAAATCGCCTAATTTTTGGCGGCTTAACATTTTTCGCGCATGAAACAAATTGTAATTGACTTTATGATGAAATCTCATTCAATCCGAAAGGGGGTAAGGGGAAAGGGGATTGCTTATTAAACGCACAAACTACCTACGTATACTACGCTTAATCAAATTCGTTAGACTTGCAAATAGCATCGCTGAAACTATTCGAAAAATGACAATTATTTTTTATTTCATTCTTCTTCTTTCATTATTTAGATGCTAACTTCGTTACAAAATCACTGAAAAAATGTTGTTTTAATTTAATATTTTTTCTTTTTATGTCGCAGAAATAATAAAATTTAACCAAGTTTGTTATTTAAATACTAATTAGTGCACTCAGATACTATAAAGTTCATTATCTATTTGTTGTTACGCTTTTTTCGCAGAGAAACATAATTTAGGTCGTTATAATTTAATATTATTTTCAAATGAAACGCAAATTATAATTTTACCTCTCCTTACAATTTTATTAAATCCAAGGATTTAACCTCCCACACCTACGCTTAACGAATACCGCCAAATTCGTTAGTTAGCAAAAATCGTTGAAACTATTACTAATTGGCATTCGGGCAAATCGTACAGCAAATATTAATTTCATTTTACGTACATTGTCGCATACAATTATCACCACCCACAGCCCACCACGCAGTGTCCGGAATTTGCATAAATTCGGTGGTGGCGGTGGATGATTAAAAATCTGTCTGTGGCAACGAAACGTCGGACAAAAACTCATTAGTATCCATTTTTATTTATTTATTAATGTGCGATGATGAAAATTTCAGGCAAAACGGCCGCCACACTACTACATATACACACATGCACACTCTGGCATTATTTTCCCACCACCACCACCACCAAACGCAATTTAATATTTCAACGCGCACCGTAGATATTATATATCTATATAGGTACTACTATTAATACGCAAAATTGTGTGCAATATTTTCGAAAATATGTTTATTAAATAATCGCGGCTTATTAATACTTGAAAGCGCTTCATTAAAGCACGGGCCCGACGTAAAGTACTTTTCGGGGTAAATAAAAATGTGGAGAGGAAAAAATTATTGGTGTGTGCGCGGCGCGCTGTCCATGTATACCGTGTGCCCCTACACCAGCGCACCAGCTTTGATTAGTTTATCCGCCGCATAATTTTTAATTTGCAAAATTGCAGCTACTAATGCAGTTTTATAATTCATATTAATATGCTACTGCTGCTGCTCGCTGAAAACTTTGCAAAATAGCGCGTGTAGAAAAACTTTAACAACAGTTTTCATTAAAAGTCATTTCGTTATGTTAGTACGTATGTTATGTATGTATGAGTGTTAAATGATTTTTTTTGTGTGTTGTATATTTTATATCTTGTGCGAAAGCATTAGGTCTACCGGAAAGATCTATCCGTTTTTTGTTACTAGTGTCTATTCTTATTTAAAACCCCTTGCAAGCGTAATTCTAATTTTTAAATATAGATTTTATATTAGGTCTACCGGAAAGTTCTGTCTGTTTGAGAAATAAAAAAAGTGTAATAAATCAGTTAATACAAATTTTTTAAACAAAAATTAGTACTATCTATTGCATTCTTACTGTACATCATATCGCACTATTTTTTTAATAGCAAACTTTTATTTAAATCTTATTTAACTTAATGATGCTAGGGGTTGGAAACCCATACATTTACATTTTCAAAATGCTTTTTTTGATAAATTCTACATTTAAACTAATACAAAACATTACATAATCAATAAAAATTTATTTACAACCTATTATTGTCAAATAGTAAGCTCTTAAAGTACGGAGTTGAGGCAATGTCTATTCTAAACATGTAAATTAGCCTACAAAAGTAAAAAACAATGTAAAATCTGTATTTAAAAATTGGAATTATGCTTGCAAGAAGTCTTAAATACGGATAAACACTATAGTGTAAAATAAATATTACTCCTAATAAAGATCAAGAGAAAAAATATTTTTGT